>JBBPJW010000208.1:0-45944 GCA_038088935.1 Pulveroboletus aff. viridisquamosus
AAAAAAAAAAAAAAACTAAAAAAAAAAAAAAAAAAAAAAAAAAAAAAAAAAAAAAAAAAAAAAAAAAAAAAAAAAAAAAAAAAAAAAAAAAAAAAAAAAAAAAAAAAAAAAAAAAAAAAAAAAAAAAACACCAAAAATGCTAAGTAGAAGGAAAAGTTGTAACACTGATAAAGCATGCCAGAAATATAAAATAAGAAGATAAAATGTGTTGAAACTGCAGAATACTGCAGGATACTTGTAGTTACTATATATTAGATAGATAAGTAAGTACTAATCTGCAGGATACTTGTAGTCACTAAGTATCCTAAGGTAACTAGTGGTCCAACATAGTTACTAGCTTATGTAAGCGGTATAGCATAGGCAATTAACATATTCCAACAAAATGTGCTTTATAGGATTTGCAATAATAATTACAAATCATCAGAGTTTAATAATAGTGAAACAGTACCAGAATTTGCAATAGGATTTGAAATAGGGTTTAGAGTACTGGAACTGGCAGTAAAGACAAAGTAAAGGTAAATTGGTAGAAGAGAAAGAAATTGTAACAGTATCTCCTTTATATGCCTAAACTATCCAGTGAAGGCTTTAATAAAAAGGGATAAGTGAATCTGTGATGTTTGCCCAGGCTATATTATTAAGGACATTATCTTCATTATCAATGTTGTTATAGATGTTATGACTCTGGAATACTAGAGGCTACACCTAGATCTGAATGAAAGAGGAGGAACATGAAAGGAAACTCAAAGGGAGTGCTCTGAGAGGAGCAACTGAGGAGGGGAAATAATAAAGGAGGACTCAAAGAGTACTCATGCCTGGGTGACTAAGGGACCTGTCCTAAAAGGGAGGTATTCCAAAGAAGTGCAAGATATGTGAATGTACAAGTGATAAAGCCTAGGGCTTTAGCACCAGTATATGTCCCTTTATATAGCCCAGGGAAGGCGCACAGACCATTGTAACTACAGCCTACCCTAGTGTGCTGCATACCTAGTAACCAGTAGCAGTAAAGGAGCACTTGTGTAAGAGGGAAGGAGAAAGCATGGAGTGGGGATCAAGAAAGAGGCAGTGGCCTCACGGTAAAGGGATGTAGAATGGAAGAGAAGAGGCATGGTCATCGTAAGGACAGGGATCTCTGCCATAGATGAGATCATCTCTGAGATCCGTCAGATCCATGGAGATGGTCAGATCTAGGATCGGGAAAATCCAGGGCAAATCTGGGAAAGATCCATAAATGAATCATGTGACCACTAACCATAAGGGAACTTGTAAAGTATTGCTAGCCCTAGCATAGGGTTAATCCTGAAAAGGAGTAGGCTTCCCATGATCACATGATGTGAAAGTGGTAGTTGTGGTAGATGCGCAACAATAGATGGGTGGTAATGATGTCAGGGCATAAGACATGGGAGTGGCATGGCATTATAACAAATGGATTGTGATGGAATGTAAAAATAATGGTATAAACAAGGTAGTGATGCCAGGTCTTAAATGCTTCAAAGATGGCAAGAAATAACTTACCATAGATATTATAGTTGAGTTTGGACACAGAGAGAATATATGAGTAGAAAGCAATAGAATGGACTTTATTATCTGAACATTAGAGTAAAAAAATACTTGTGATAGCATAATTAGAGACATCAGTCTTGATAATAAGTGGAGTGTTCAAAACCCAATGGATAAGAATAGGAACAGAGGTAAAATTATTTTTGAGGTGCTGGAAAACAGCATAGTAGAAAATGTCAAAGTTTTAGAAAGTAGCCTTACAAGTGAGGCAAGTAAGAGAAACTACAATTTTGATGTAGGCTTAGATAAAATGGCAGTAGAAGTTAGCAAAATCAAAAATTGGATATTTCTGTTATATACTGGCTCTACTTAGCTAGGGGCTATTTTTCATTTTTACCCTAAGCTAAGTTCTCTTTACTATTTACTATCTTTGACTGCTTTCTTTAATCTTATCTTATCTTACTTTATCTCATCTTATCTTATATCTTATCATGCCATGTGATTAGATCTAGCCTGGTCTAGTCTTTGAACCTCATAAAGCATAGCCTTTTATCTTATTGTAGTCTAAACTTTCTCTAATGTCATGGCCTAGCCCTCTAATGTTATATATTATCTTTGCCTTGCTTTCTTTTACTAATTACTTTCTATTTGCCATTGATTCCTATTTAGTTTTCCTTTGCTCTATTTTCTTATTTAGCATTGTTTTCTGTACATTAGCTACCTTATGTACTTCTTATGGCCTGGTCCATATACACTTTGTAGCAACATATAAAGGGGCAATGTTATATTTCAGATTATTGTGTCTACTCTGTGATATTTCTAATGCAACTCCAGTTAAAAATTACCCTTAGACTATGTGCTGGCTAGTTTCCATTCCCCTCATTCTCTGTCTATCTAATAATACTTACAAATTCCTCATACATACTTTCTTGTTTTTCTGACACAGCTCCATAGTTCTTCCAGCCTTATTTCCTATTCCTTGCCCTTTTTGCTTATTCTCTGTCTTCTCTTCATTTTATCTTTTAGTTTCATCCTGGCATAATATTGTTAGTGTTATACCTGACATCTTTATTTGTATCCAGGTTGCACTAATATCTGCTTTCACTTCTGCAATAACTTCTGTTTCATCTTCTTTCCCTTGTTCAATAATCTGCTTTTTTATGGTATAAATACTGTAGCTCTGTATCTTGTATCTTAGTTTGAATATCAACATAACTCAATGCTCTCTTCCTTTGTCTCTAACTCCTCTTCCAATCTTGTAAGCAGGCCATATACCCTTACCCTCTAAACCCAAGTCTCTATAACTTACTCTGATCCTCTGATCCCCTCCAAAATTTGGGGCACTGGGACTAGTGCAAAGGTGCACCACATAAGGTAAAGTCAAGCCCCATTCAACCATTACTCCAGAGTATATCCTTATTTAACAGTATATTCAAATTTACATTTGTACTTGTTCTCTACTACCATGACTACATATTGTAAGACCTGCTCTCAGACTACCACTGAATCTTTTCTGAGCTTTGCAGCCCAGTCATCACCAGAATTCATTTCACATGCCCTTCTAACCATTGTTATAATGTACATTTTTTATTCTTTCCATTTTTCCCATCTTTTTACTTACACTTTGACTCTTCACATTATCACATAATGTGACCATGGTAACCCTTACCATTTCACATCTTCACATGTCACATCTTCACATTTCACTCTTTCACATATTACAGATCTAGGCTGGTCTGGACCATAACATTATACCTTATTGTAGCATTATGTTGGCCTCATGTATTTCTAGGTCCCCACTTCTCTTTTGCCATTGAATAACTTACTGTACAATAGTTCAGGGTAGGCTAGACCTACATGTTCTGTGTGCACTTTTGTAACATATATAAAGGGTCAGTGCTACAGCCTGGATTTTCCCAGTCTTGTGTACTTAAGCCTTGTGCTTTATACAAGTCTCTTGACTCTTTCTCTATATTTCTCTTGCCTAGTTCCCTGGCCTCTAGTTAAAAGGCCTTTTTGCTCAAGCACAACATCATATAGTACCCTTCAAGTGTTCTAAGATTTAGATCAATGTGAAGATTACATTTTAACCATAGTATAAGCTGAAGAAAATCTGAATGAGTCAGAAAACCCTTGCATGCCTACCATTTGAGGCACCTTTTCTCTTGAAGATGACCCCACTGATGATAATTCTGATACTTGAGAAGACAATTTTAAGCCACCCTTAGATATTGAGCTCATCTTCACCAACACACTTGACAATCTCACTAGCACTATTTGTAGCCTTGCCTACTTTTCTTGCAAAGCCTCTAAAACCTTTGCAAAGGACTAAAGTCTAAGAACTGGACCAGTTTGATGAAACTGATCCCTGGAAATTCCTGATTTTCCTTATCCAATGCAAATTAAATTTTCAAGACCATTTCAAAACTTTTGCCATCAACCACTTAAAAGTTACCTATGCCCAGTCTTACCTCAAAGGCATGGCATTAGAGTGGTTTGAACCTAACCTCCTTCTTATGGATAATCCTGATCTATGCCTGCTCTGAATGGACAGCTATAAAGAGTTTGTTCAAGAACTTTGGACTAATTTTGGACTACATGATCTGGTTGAAGATGCTAAGCACCAATTGAATCAGTTAACTATGAAAGACAGTCAGTAAATCAATAAATATGAATATGTTGTTGAATTCAATAGGGTTGCTTTACAAGTCCAGGGTTATGGAGAAGGCACTCTCTAATACTATTTTTATAATAGCCTTTCTAATTGCATTAAGAATGATATTTCCTATATGGGCAAGCCCCCTACTTTCCAGGAGATTTATCAACTTGCTCAGACCCTTGATACCTGCTATTAGAAGTATAAATTTGAAATCAGCCACCAAGAAAAATCATCTAATTCTCCTAAGACCTCTAACAAATACTTTACTTCTTTTATTTCATTCTCTGGCTTTAAGAAGTCAAAGACTAAATTAGCCAGTACTTCTAACTCTTTTAAACCTTCTGCCTCTTTGAGACAAGACTTGTTATCCAAGCTAGAAAATATTATGCATCTATGTGCAACTATACTTTCACTTCATATAATTATAGAAAACATACTTCTTTTTGTTATGTGGCTAGCAAATACAATGGTCTCAAGCACATAACCATGGGAACTGTTGAGCATGTGATGCAAATGGTTGCATAGTCATGTGATCAGGAGCATGTGATTATGTGAACAAGTATCCTTATAAGGATAACCCTAGGCTAAGGCTAAGTCTGAAATGGTGACTACCATTCTAGTGATTTTCCTCAAGTCTTTGTCCTAGTGGTTACCTGAATACTCAAAGCTTGGGTTTTAGCTAGACCCCAAGTGAACTAGACAAGAGTAAGAATGAATTGAGTGCCTTGTATAAAGTGGAAAGCTCAAGTGCACAAGACTGGGGAAACTCCAGCTTGTGCCAGCTTTCTTATATATGCTACAGATGTATGCACGGACCATGCAAATGGCTCTGGCCCTAAGTATGCTACAGTCAGCTGACCAATGGCAATAAAAGAGGGAGTACTATAGCAGTCCCATGTGGTAACTGCTAGGTAATAATGTCATGGTCTAGGCTGTGATATGGGAATGAGTGAAAGTGTGAAGGAGTGAAGACGTGAAGATGTGAAATGGTGAAAATGTGAAGATGTGAAAAGTAAAAAGTGTCCCACAGTCACATGATGGAAAAAGTAAAAATAATTATAACAAAGTCCTATTATTCAGAGTATTCTCCTGCACTAGGTATTAGTCACATAATATGGCAGATCTCAGATAAGATCCAGGTACAGTCCCCAATGATATCTGATCTCAGGATCTAGATTAGAATCTGCATCTGTGGCAGAAATCCAGATGGATCTTCTTAGTCTTATAATGGCCATGTCTATTTTATATCTCTGATCCTATGTTCTTCCATTCTCCTATATCCTTATGATGTGATTTCTTTTCTATTACAATCCCTTGATCCATGAGGCCACTGCCTCACTTTTTATTTCTGATTCATGCTTTTTCCATCCCTTATCTATTAGTTAAAAGGTTACTGCTATTGGTGTCCATAAATAGTAGACCATAGGGTAGGCCTCCTGTGCTTGGTCTGTGCACAGACCTGAGCAATATATAAGGCAGGGGGTGCAAGCTGGGATTTCCCCAGTCTTGCTTTCTTGACCTCTTAGCAGTTATATAGGTTAACTCTTATCTACTGACTTCTGATTTATACAAGAGTGGCAGTCTCATCTTCTCTCATTCACCTAGTTGGGGGCCACTAGCTAAAAGCCCTACCAGTTTCCAGGATGATTTAGGAGCATTTATCAAGGAAGCTTGAGTAACAAGGCAGGACAGGTAGTTACCTGTTACACTTTTCAGGTAACTCTAGCTTATGGTCTGACTTTACTACAAGTAGTTTCATAGTCAGTAATCATATGACTCAAGATCTGGGATCTTTCCAGGATCTGCCCATATATCTTCTCTATCTAGATTTTAATGCTATCTCCATGGATTTGATAATCTTGAATCTGCATCTATGATCTTATTACATCTGTGGCAGAGATTCCCATCCTTATGTAAGACCCTGGTCTTCCTTATGAGTCTTCTTGTATTCTCTTTCATTCTAAACTCTTGATATGTGAGGCCACTGCTTCATTCCTTCTTATTCACTTCATGTCTTCTCCTTATCTATTTAATAGTATGCTCTTCCTACTAGTGGTGTTCATAGCTAGTGGATAGTCTAGGATAGGCTTAGTGTACTTGATCTGTGCACTACCCTGGGCCATATATAAGAGGCAGGTATGGGTGGTCAAGTCTCTTCAGACTTAATTACTTTGTATCTTGCAGTTAGCACTTCTTTATGTTATAATGCACATTTTCCCTTTTATTTTATTTTTTACCCTATTGTATTTTCTGTTGACTCTTCACATATTCACATCACATGAACATGTCACCCCTTCACTGTGTCACCACATCACATCTTCACTATTTCACATTTCACACCTTCACCACTTCACACTTCACTAGATCTAGGCTAATCTAGCCTATGATCTTATATTACCTGTTTCTCTCATGTATTTCTAGACTCTCCCTCTCTTTTTACCATTGAATGGCTTACTGTACACCCTATAGGGCAGGATACTCTCTCTTGGTCCATGCTCAAGATGCAATAGTATAAAAGGGGTTCAAGTTCCAAGCAAGAGTCTCCAATCTTGTGCACTTGAACCTCTAGGGTTTTCATAAATCCCTTGACTCAGTACCCTTCTTGCCTAGTTCTCCTAGCCTCTAGTTCAAAGTCTAGGCTTCAGCAGGACCCCTAGCAGCAGCAGGGGCACACACCAAGGCTATAGGTATAGTTGCTCAAAGTCTTGCAGTATAACACTTTGGATCTTAGCTTTTTTCAGAGCTCAGCTCATAGTTGCACAAGCACAAGTCTCTTCTAAGTTCTCCTTTGTCAATCCCTCCTTGATTGATCCTCTTCAGAGCCTCCATTAGAGTTCTTCTTCAAGTTCCTCCTTTTTCTAGCATCTAGGTTTAGCCTTTGAAATTCAGAGTTATAACAGAAAAAGATGGAAAACTCATGATCAAAGAACACATGCACTATCTTGACAACAACCTCTACATGTTCTGTGATACTGCTGGGCACATGGCCAAAGACTGCCCTAAATCTTCCTCCAGGGCAGCCAAAGCTTGTGCTGCTAAAACCTCCACTCCAGAAGCCAAACTAGAGACCTTCACTGAGACAAAAAAATAGTCCACAACCTCCATGACTCTGCATGGGCTGGAGATTACATTGGTCCTTCCCATGTCCCACAGAAAATCAGACTCAATATGTCTGCTCTTTCAGATCTTAGTTTACTTATACCTCTTATTACCCTTGATTTTCATGCCATTTCTTTATTTTCTGCTCTAATTAATTCTGGTTTATCAGATTGTTTTATAGATACCAAATTAGTCAGTACCTTTAACCTTCCAACTTATTCTGTTCTTCTGCTTCAAATTCATCTTTTCAATGATACTTCTAATTCTATAATTACCAATGCCATTGATCTTTCTATTTATTTTGAAACTGTAATATTACTCCAATAATGTTTTATGTCACTTTATTGAATGAATCTAGTTTCCTTGTTCTAGGACACAACTGGCTCACCTACCACAATCCATTGACTAACTGGCTATTGAGCAGTATTACATTCTGTTTACCTAAACAAAACATGCCAATATCCCTAAGCTTACCTTTGCAGCTTCCAGCATCTCCACCTCAAGCTGACTCTGACACTGATTTACCACATTCCTCTAACTGCAGCAGCTCTCTGCTGATTGAGCTACTCAGTCCCTCAGCTTTTTCATGTGCCTATTTTCTTAATGGTTCTGTATCTTTCTACCTGTAATTTCATTCCCAGAAGAGCAATCTCCATTCTGTCTCTGTTAACCCCCATTCCATCAATTTTTCTAGTGTTTCTCTGGAATATCATGAATTTACCAATGTTTTTAGCAAGAGCAAGGCCTTCACCCTTGCCCTACATTGTAACTTTAATCTAAAAATTGAATTAGAAGAAGGCATCTCCCCTCCTATTGGCACCACATATTTCCTTTTACCCTTTGAGCTTGAAGCATACAGAATCTTCTTAGATAAACATCTCACCATGGGAATTATTTGACCCTCCTTGTCCACTCATGCTGTCCCTGTTCTCTTTATCCAGAAAAAGAATGGATCCCTTTGATTGTGTGTGAATTTATAAGGACTTAGTAAGATCACAAAAAAGAACTGCTATCCTTTTCTGTGCATTTCTGACCTCCTTGATGCTCTGAGCCATGTGACTATCTATATCAAGCTTAACCTTCATCATACTTACCATCTGGTTCACATTTCTGAGGGCAACAAGTGAAAACCCTCTTTTTGCACATGCTATGGCTTCTATAAGTGGCTGGTTATGCCATTTGACCTTACAAATGCTTCTGCAGCATTTTAGTGGTTTGTCAGTTCCATTTTCACTGATCTTTTTAATGTCTCTTTTATTGTGTATCTGGATGATATCCTTATTTTTTCTGCTGACCAGACTTCTTATATTAAGCATGTCTATAAAGTCCTTTACAGGCTTCAAAAACTTGGTCTCTATGCCAAACTAGAGAAGTGCAAATTCCATATCAACTTCATCAAGCATCTTGGCTATCAGCTCTCCTCTTTTGATACAGGAAGCTACCCGCTAATCCTTGATACTCAAGACAGCCTTGGTGGATGCTCATTCCTAAGACCTTCTGTAGCTTTTGTTCTAGTGGCTACAACTAGGCAACTTGTAGTTGGAGCCAAGTGGACTCTTGTATAAACCTGATGGCAAGGCAGTAAGTGAGAGCTGAGGAGGGATCCTTTTTGAATCAGATCCTAGATCACTACTGAGGTTCTAGCCTAGAGGTCAAGAGAGCAAGACTGGGGAAACCCCAGCTTGCACCCCCTGCCTTATATATTGTCAAGCATGGTGCATAGACCATGTACAAAGGGTCTATCCTAAAGTAAGCTATTTGTGGTCACCAATAGCATAAGTAGCTCCTGCCTCTAAATAGATAGATGAAGGAATGCATGGAGCATGATGTAGGAGTGAGGCAGTGGCCTTATGGATTAAGGGAGGGAAATGGAAGAGAAGCACTAAATCCTGAGGAGGCATGGCTGCCTGGTGGCTGAGGAGATCCCATCTGGATCTCTGCCACAGATCAGATCCTAATCTAGATTATAAGATCAGATATCATCAAATAGATCTAGATCTCATCTAGAGATCTGCCACAACTCATGACTGTAGCATGCTTAAAGGAATACTCTGAATAAAGGGAAAGGACTTAGACCTTAGCCTAGGGTTTGCCTTATTAGGCAACTCGTTCGCACAATCACATGCAACTGATCACATGACCAGCACATCTCATGCTCTACAGTTCCCATGGTCACGTGAGACCGCTGTTGTGGGAAACTTCCCACCTTCTGAACCTTCTCTCCTTGAGGAACGCCAATGGTCTCTGGACTTTCCTAGATCTTTTATGAGGCTTTTGACTAGTGGCCCCTAACTAGGCAAAGGGAAAGGATGAGCCTTATAGTGAGGTCCTGTGTATAAACTAGACCAGCCAGCAGATGAGAGCTAAGGGGGACCTCCACTAGGGGGCGACCCTTAGATTGAGCTAGGACTTAGTTGAAGTCACAAGAGGTCAAGACTGGAGAACCCAGCCTTGACATCTCCTGCTTATATATTGCTGGCAGATGTGCATGGACCAGCTACAGGAGACCTACCCTAAGGAATGCTATCTATGGACACCAATAGCGTTAGGAGCTCATGACTAAGTATATTAAATAGGGAAGGGAAATGCATGGAGTGGATATGAGGAGTGAGGCAGTGGCCTTGCGACTAAGGGATGGAGAAGAGATACGCCACACCATGAGGATGTGGGAGAATGGAAGGGAAGCACCTAGATCTGGATCTATGAATGAGGCATGGCAACCTTGAGGCCGAGGAGATCTATCTAGATCTCTGCCACAGATGCAGATCCTAATCTCTGTAGAGATATCATCGGATACTGATCTAAGATCCCATCGGGGATCCAGCCATATCATGTGACCTAAACCTTTAGTGCAAGGGGAACTCATATTAGACTACTAACCCTAGCCTAGGGCTTGCCTTGTAAGGTAACTTGTTTGCATGATCACATGCAACTGATCACATGACCAGCGCATCACATGCTCTAAGGTTCCCACGGTCATGTGCAACCATCGTGTTAGGCTTGCGCTGTAACAACTGCCATGTTAGGCTGGAGCCATAATACTTTTCAGGCTAATAATGTCTTCTGACAAATTTAAGGCCATCCAAGATTGGCCTAAGCCTTATAAAGTTTAAGATATTTCTTTCTTTCTTGGGTTTGCTAACTTCTACTGCTGTTTTATCCAAGCCTACTCCAAAATTATAGCTCCTCTTACTTATCTCACTCATAAGGCTACTCTCTGGAACTTTGATGCCTTCTGCTGTGCTACTTTCTGTCACCTCAAAGACACTTTCACCTCTGCCCCTATTTTTACCCATTAAATTCTGGACACTTTACTTATTGTTGAAACTAATGTTTCTAATTATGCTATTACAGGTATTCTTTCACTCTGCTGTTCAGACAATAAAGTCTGCCCCATTACATTATATTTGCACATGCTCTTTGCACCTAAACTCAACTATAATACCCATGACATTTACATCTTTGAAGCATTTAAGACCTGGTATCATTATCTTGAAGATTCTGATACTCCAGTTAATATTGTTACCAACCACAAGAACCTTGAGTATTTTGCTATGACTAAGCTTCTGACCTGCCAGCAAGCCTGCTCATCAGAATTCCTCTCCCAGTTCAATCTGCTTATTCATTTTTGTCCAGGTCATGTTGGTGCTAAGTCTGATGCCTTGACTAGACAATGGGACTATTATAATGTTTTTTCTATTTTTACCATCTTTTTACTTTTCTTCTTACTCTTCACATGTCACATCATGTGACCCTGTAAACCCTTACTTTTTCACATTTTTATCTTTTCATTTCTTCACATTTTCACAAGTCTAGCCTGGTCTGGACTATAACATCATGCCTCATGGTTAGCACATGGTATCTTTAGTCAGATGCTCTACTTCTGCCATTGGTTGGCTGACTAAGCAGTACTTTAGAGTAGGCCAGACTTACATGGTCTGTGTACACTTCTGTATAGTATATAAAGGCTCAGTTTATAGCCTGGGTTTCCCCAGTCTTGTGCACTTGAGCTTATGCTTTATACAAGTCACTTGATTCTATACTTTTCTCTTGCCTAGTTCTTGTTGATCTAGTCAAAGTCAACTCTAGTTATTCAAGAGCATTCTCTAGGGTAGTGATTTTAATCCTCAAGTCTAGTTCAACACATTGCCTATGCATTTCAGGGACATCTATCTCAAAGAGGGGAATACCAACTATGCCTGTGTCAATTCACATAACCTCTGACCTGTTTTTACACAAAAACAGCTTACTGCTTTGCTCTGGGCTTTCTTCTTGATTACTCCAGTTTTCTGGTCTGCTGTTCTCTTTAACCTGAAATCATTTTATTGTAATATTCTTTTGGCTTTTCCATCTGACCCCCTTAGCTCTCTGCCTCCCTATTATTCAATTTCCATTGATCCATTAACTTAGGAGATTTCCTATGCTTGAATGATTAGATCTATGTTTCAAACATTTCCAACCTATATTTCTAAGTCCTCCACTTTAAGCATGACCACCCTTTATCTGGCCATTTTGGACAGAATTGAACCTTAGAGCTAATTCATCATGATTATACCTGGTCTGGCATTCATGCTTTTGTTAAAGATTATGTTTTCTCTTGTATAGCTTGTACTTACACCAAGGTACCCCACCATAAGCCTTATAGCTTCCTAAAGCAGCTCTTTATCCCAGAATAGCCACGGAATTCCATTTCTATGAATTTCATCAAGCAACTTCAGCTCTCTTCTAGTTACTCTGCAATCCTTGTCATTGTAAATTGATTATTGAAGCAGTGTATCTTCATCTCTCAGATAATAAGGTGACCTCTCTGAAGCTTGCTAAACTCTTTTTATCCATGTGTTCTCCAAACATGAAGTTCCCTCCCATATCATCTCTAATCATAATTTCAAGTTTGTGTTCCATTTCTTCTGTTCTTTGAAACAAGCCCTTGATATTCATCTTCACTTTACCTCTGGGTGCTACCCTAAAGGCAATGGCCAGACTGAGTGAATAATCCAGACCCTAGAACAGTACTTATGCATTTATTGCAACTATTAGCAGAACAATTGATCTAAGCTTCTTCTGCTTGTTGTTACACTAGGCCTGGGTAGAGACTAATGTAGACCTTATAACTATGGAGGGGCCAGGAATAAGACTCAATGATAGTCAGCCTTGGGTACTAAGGATGGTGTAGACATGAAATAGCATTATAGTCCCACAGTAAAGGTTGGGGACAAGGCTAGGATGCTGGTGCTAGCCTAAGGATGAAGGTAATGCTTGCCAATGATAGTTGCAAGCAGGATTCCCTTGAAGGGTGGGCTGAGGTTTTTAGCTAAATCTAAAAGGACCAGACAGAAAGAATAATATTGGGCAATATAAAGATAGTGTTATGTATTTCAAGAGTGCACCATGCAAACAGACTAGTAAGTGGTGAAGGCCCACAACAACAACAATAAGAGGGCTTTTACACTAGAGCCCCAGAACTAGACAAAGGAGAGGATGAGTGGAAACTCTCTATAGAACTAGGTAATTGTACAAGAGGTTTAGACTGGGAAAATCCCAAGTTCTTACCATTCTGTATATATATTCACAAGGGGCACAGCCCCAATACAGGATGACTAAGAACTACTACCTATGGTTAACAATAGCAGTAAGTGCTCTTGCTTATAAATATGAAAGCATAGGGTAAAGGATAAGAAGTAAGGCAGTGGCCTTGCAGATTAAGGAATAGAAAAGAAAAGCATAAGAAGGGAAGCACATAGCAAAGGCAGATATAAATATGGCCAGGCAGCCATAAGGCCAATAAGATCCCCATCTGGATCTCTGCCACAAATTGATCCTAATCTAGATCTCATTTGAGATCTGCCACATTATGTTACCAATACTGAAATACAGGGAATACTCTGATAAGAACCAAACCCAAACCTAGTGTTATTCTTGTTTTGGCATAGGAATCCCATGATCACATGACAGGATTATTAGTGTTCTGCTAAGTACATAACAGGTAGAAGTAGCATAAGGAACATAAAGGGGAAAGTATGCTACTTATACTAAAAGGGATAAAGTTAAGACTCAGTTGAATGAGTTAGAATGAGTGACTAATGGTGACTAAGTGATTCATGTGGAAACAAATGGAAGCAGAGTATAAATAATATCCACTAACAGAGAAGAATGTTCTGGAATAAAGAAAGTCTAAGGATTCCAGAATATAACAAGAAACCATTAGAAATGCACAAAGTCCAAAGCTAGAACAAGAGAAAAGAAAAGAATAAACCAATCATAATATTATTCCTTCAGTACATTTAATGACCCAGTTGAACTAGAAAGATCTAAAAAGAGGGGGCAGGGGAGCCTGTAATATTATCCCAGCCAACCTTATCAATAATATCATTAGCATTGAAGTGATATAAAGGTGGAGGGGGTGGGAGAGTTGGGAGAGCCTGATGATAAGAACTATGTAAGTGCTGTAAGTAAGAGAATCCATGGGAGGATTCACAAAAGGAGCCATGAGAAGAGCCACAGAAGCTGGAGGGAAAGGATAACTGTCAAGATGAAGGGCAGTGAAGCAGGCAGTGAGCTTGATTATGGCCAGGTTGCTATCATAGACAGGTAGGGCATTAATAGACTGTGCAATTCACATAGCAATGCTCAAGGATTTGGCACTGAAAGCAGCCATCACAGTGCTGGAGATGAAAGGAAGGAAGAGAGGTATGACCATAATGGCTGGTTCACCAATGTTTGATGTGGGTAATGGTAGTGATCTCTTTGGGGAAGAGGGGGAACAAAAACATGGATGGGAATGAGAGGATAGTAGGAGGTGCATGATTATGGGCAACTAAAGATTGGTGTTCAAACCAGTTAATATCTGATAGAAAATCTCTGAACTCAAGTTAATAGGCAAGATTATCCAGGATAAATGACATTTAATAATGAATGGCCTCTAGGCCTATATGGACAGTGTTGGTGTTAACTTCAGCTGTGCAGTGGAGAAGGGTGAACATGAGATGGATGTACTCTATCTAATGGTAGAGGGTATAGAGAGCCCAGATTGGGAAGTTCATATTAAAATGTGATCTGATAGAGAGGGATAGGCAGGAGTTGAAGATAAAGGAACAGGCAAGTGTGGAGTAATCTGGGGAGCAGTCCCTGGGGTGGAGGGCATGGGTAGTGATGGAAAGATTGATGACAGTGACAGCAAGGGGTTCAACTAGATATAGGGCAGAGAGAACAATGACAAGTGGGAAAGAAGCAGCATGAAGGTTGGAAGGAGGCACAGGAATGGGACTAGACTGGATGTTGGCAGGCAATGTGGGTTCTGGGTCTGATGGGATATGAAAAGGGAAGGTAATGAGATCTTTAGTATGTAATAATTCTATGAAAGAGGCTTATGGGAAGAAAACAGGAGAGGAATTAGCAGATATGTCTATAGTATTATTGGAAACAATGTGGGCATGGACTGGGAATGGTTTATGTACTAGAGTATGTGGAGCAGCAGGAGTGAAGGCTAGGGCAGGTGTGATGAAAACAGGATCTATAGTGAAGTCTGGGGTAAAGCAGAAGTAGTAGGTGAAATTATAAAACATTGTTAATGGCTGGGTTTTTTGGGTCTTTGGGAATGCTGTAGTAATTTATAAGATCATGGGGCAGCTAAGGAAGAAGGGGTGAGGGAGTGGCAACATTTATATGCCTTAACAAGTTTAAAGGTATTGCAGAGATTGAATTCAGATTCCCACAAGTCTTCCTTGGCTGAATAGCCCTTCCATCATATTGTAATTTTGACCAGCACATATTAGACTTCCTTTTATGGTAAAAGTTACATAAGCTTAGGGTATATATTTTGTACCATTTTCTAGTTTATGTTTCTCAGTAGCTTGACATCTACTAAGGGTAAGTCCTATCTTTATAGGCATTTCTACTGTACTAAACTATCTTAGTTCTCATAGGTAGTTACACTAATATCAGTAGCTTGACATCTACTGAGGTTCTCATAGTTTACTTAACCTCTGCATAACACATTCTTTCAATACATCAGATCAGAAAGGAGCAGGAGGAAGGCAAGCCATGATGTTTTAATATCCACTCAACTTCATATTCTTCTTGACCTTCTACAAGATCTGGAAGTAGAGCAGGAAAATTGCTTCTATGAATACTGCTTTCACAATAGAGTAATAACAAGAAAGCATGGAAGATCAGGTGGATCTTCCAGGAAGTGGGAAGGCAAAGGTAATATGTGATGGGGGATAATATCTTGTGATTGTAAAGGGGCCTTCACATTTAGGTGTGAACTTGGAGTGGGTAACAGAGCATTTAAGGTTTCTGGCTTTGAGCCAGACTTTAGACCCTTTGGTGAAAGGGGTAAACTTGAAGCAGATGCAGGATGCCATGGTTTGGTAAGCAAGGTCATGGACCACAAGGGCTTCATCTCTAGTTGCTGTCAGGTCCTTCAGTCTATCAGCAACAGCAGGCATAAGAGTTTTAGAGATTACCAAGGAAAGTGCATGGGGTTCATATTCCATCATAAGATAGAACAGTGATTGATTGGTGATGGAGTGGGGATGGCAGTTGTGGACAAATTCTGTATAGGAGATTTGTTCTGCCCATTTAAAGGGGTTTGCTCTGCAAAAGATACAAAGGTAGATTTTGAATTCCTAATTAACTTGTTCAGTTTTCCCATCAAATTGGGGATGGTATGCAGTGGAAAGGGAAAGGTCATAGTTAAGAAGTTTACCAAACTCCTTAGTAAAGGCAGAGGTAAATTGAAGATCTCTGTCTGAGATATCTTGTTACAAAGACCAAACCAGAAATAGACTTTGTGAAAAAAGAGGGTGGTGACATCCTCTGCAGTGGCTGTTTTCTTGATAGGGCATAGAATTACCCCCTTCATAAGCCTGTGGTTAACCATAACCAGCAGGTAATTATAACCATCAGAGAGAGGGAGGTTGGTAATGAGGTTGCAGAAGATCATTTGAAAGAAGTAGATGGTAGTTGTTATGCATCTAGCAAATACAATGGTCTCTAGCATGTAACCATGGGAACTTTAGAGCACATGATGTGAATGGTTGCATAGTCATGTGACCAGGAGCATTTGATTATGTGAATAAGTAGCCTTATAAGGATAATCCTAGACTAAAGCTAAGTTCTTTACCTCAGAGTATTCCTCTATACAAGGTATTAGTCATGTAATATGGCAGATCTCAGATAAGATCCAGGTACAGTCCCCAATAATATTTGATCCTAGGATCTAAATTAAAATCTGCATCTGTGGCAGAGATCCAGATTGAATCTCCTTGGCCTTGCTGCTGCCATGCCTCTTTTATATTTACTGAACCTATGTGCTTCTCTTCCATTCTCCCACATTCTTATGGTGTGGATTCTCTTCCATTACTATTCCTTGATCCATGAGGCCACTGCCTCACTTCTCATTCTTGCCCCATGTCTTTTCCATCCTTTATATATAGCTGAGCAGTTACTGCTATTGGTGTATATAGATAGTAGACCTTAGAATAGGCCTCCTGTATTTGGTCTGTGCACAGACTTTGGCAATATATAAGGCAGAGGGTACAAGCTGGGATTTTCCCAGTCTTGCTCTCTTGACCTCTTAGCTGGTTATATAGAATAAGCTACTTCCTGCTGGCTTCTGATTTATACAAGAGTAGTGGTCTCATCTTCTCTCTCTTTGCCTGGTTCAGGGCCACTAGCTAAAAGCCCTACCAGTTTCCCAGAACAGATTAGGAGCATTCACCAAGGTAGTTTGAGTATCAAGGCAGAACAGGTAGTTATCCATTACAGTGGTAGAATGGATGGGAAAGAAAGCTGGAGTGGGTGGGTAGATGTTAACTTTGTTTTGTTAACAGGTAAAGTAACCTTCAACAAAGCAGCAGGCATAAGTGGCCATGCTGGGTCATTAGAACTTAGTTTTGATAATTTAGAGGATTTTATGATAATTAGGGTAACTGGCAAGGGGGTGATCATGGCAACAGTGGAGAATAGACTAATGGAGGGCTTTGTTAACAGGGACATAGACATGATCACAGTAGATAAGGAGGTTGTTGCAGAGTTTCCAGTCAGTGACATATTTGCAGAGGTTAGAGTACATGGGACTGTCCCATTTATGGAGGAGAAATAGGCAGAGGTGATTAGTTTCTGCATGTGTGCAGATGTGAGTGAAAAGCATTGTGTCAATTATGTAACAGAAGAGGTACTCAGGGAGGGCAGTAATAAAGGAGTTGTCAGTGAAGTTAGCAGGGCAAAGATCTGGGTAATGAGAGAGAATATTAGAACCAGTGAGGGAGAATCCAGCAATGTAATGGAGCTAGATATTGAAGTCAGTGAGGTCAAGAAGCCAATGGGCTTGTCAATGATTGAGGGTCTGAAAGATATGAAAGTAGGTGAGGTTCTTGTGATCTGTGAAGACTTGAATAGTGTAGGGAAGCCTTGATGGTATTGGTACCAGGCTTTGAAAGCATGGATGATTGCAAGAAGTTCATGGTCATAGATATTGTAGTTTTGCTCAGCAGTGGAAAATGTTTAGAAGAGATAGGAACAGAGGTACCAGTCCCTGTTTGAATCCATCTGGAGAAGAATGCCACCAGACACATAGGCAAAGGCATTCATGGTGATGGCAAAGGGGTGGAAGAGGTCAGAGAGTTGGAGGATGGGTTGGGAGAGGAAGAGGGCCTTGAGAAAGTTGAATGATTCCTGGCAAGCTGGATTTCAGGACCAAAAAGCCATCTTCTTGGTGAGATCAAGGAGAGGACAGGCAATAGAGGAGTAATTGGGGATAAATCACCAATAGAAGTTGGTGAAACCCAGAAAGGAACAAATGTCTTTGACTTTCTGAAGAACAGGCCACTTGACAATACCATCCAGTTTAATGGGGTCCATGGCAAGTTCACCAGGGCAAATCACCATACCAAGATATTCAACTTTAGAAGAGGCAAAGGTGCATTTCTCCAGTTTTAAGTGGAGATTGAGATCTACCATGCATTAGAGCATGCAGGAGATGCATGTTCTATGAGTGTCAGTATCAGGAGAGGAGATAAGAAGGTTATCCATATAGATGACAAGCCATCCTTTTGTAATCATATCATGGAAGAAGTTATTCATGAAATGCTGGAAAGTAGCTGGTAAGTTATTTAACCTGAAAAACTTCATCATGGGTTCAAAGAGGCCTTTGTGAGTAATAAAGGCCATCTTCCATTGATATCTGTCCTTAATGTGGATATTGTTATATCCACATTAAATGTTGAACTTGGTGAAAACCCTGGCTTTATGTAATTTGTTAATAAGGTCAGAGATAAGGGGAAGGGGATAGGCATCTTGAACAGTATGTTCATTGAGGTACCTATAGTTCTGGCATGGGTAAAGCTTGCCATCCTTTTTTTTGACAAAAAAGAAGGAGAAGGCTTGAGGGGAATTTGAGGAACAGATTTTCCTGGCATAAAGATTCTCTTCTATAAAGTCCTCTATGGCTTGGCATTTAGGGGGAATAAGGGGTAGACTTTGTTGATCTTCAGGACAAAGGTTTTCTTGAGGTTGATTTCATGGTCATAGAGTCTAAAGAGTAGAAGTTTGTTGAGGGTGTTTGAAGTATCAGAGAATACTGCAGCAAATTGCTGGTACTTGGGGGGCAGTGTAATCTTGGATTCGGCCTCTTTAGCCTCAATGGTGAGTTCTGTGGAGGTAGTAAGTTTTGCTACTATAATAAAAGGGAGGAATGCAGAACAGGAGTTAATAACATGGAAGAAGTGCCATTTATAGAGGTCATTGTCAATGGTTTGGTTTGGTGACTTGCTTTTGAGATAATGGATAATATGTTTGTCATTGGGGAAAATAACTTCCCTAACTATGTGTTGTCAAAGAGAGGGTTGAGCTGCTTCAGAGTGATAAAGCTCCTTTAAGTGGTTAAAGGTAGAGGGAATGGTAAGTGAGTTTGCCATCCAGTCTACACTAGGGTTTGTGGCTTAAAGCCACAGAAGTCTGAGAATGAAGGTTTCTCTTCCACATGCCATAATGTGGCAGAACACTAAGTGAGTTACCCCTTCTATTCAAAGGAGTATGGTACAAGTGTGAGTAATGTGACCCTTCTTGTTTAGGAAAAAGTCAACATTGTGGATGTTGAAAGGAGTGGGGAGTCAGATAGTAGGAAACCTGTGGTGGGAAACAAACTCCCAGTTAATGCAGTTAATTTTCACTCTACTATCAATAAAATTGGAGACATCTATGACTAGTCTTGGGCATGCTAAGGGAAGAACTTGTACCAGAATTCTCATTGATTTCCTAAAGGAGGATACTAGTATAGGCATGCAGATAAGGAAAGGAGCACCTTGTATAGAAAAGGTACTCTGCTTCAAAAATCCAACCCAACTCTTCCTACTTCAGGTTCTTTGTCACTAATCTCTTCAATCTTCATTGTCTCTTCTTCAGCAGTAACCTTCTTGACAGATTTCTTTGAAGTAAAGATTAAGCTGGTGATAGAGGTAGAGAAGCAAATATTAAAGCAGGTAGCAGCATTATATCTGGGTTTCCTGCAACAAAGGCAGAGACTAGGCTTAAAACATCATTCTTATTCCTGGGTGATAAGTTTGATGAGTTGAATGGAGTCAATATCCATGCCATTCAGGTCTTTTTCAGTCCAGAGAGTAATAAAGGGAATACTAGGGGCCCAGGTATAAACCTTGGGATTCTTATGATGGAGCTCAGTGAGCTTGGCATGATCAGAGATACCTTGGAAGTGGATGGATTTGTTATACCAATCTTTTATGGTGCTGGGGATTTTGTCAAGGTTTTGTATTTGACAGGATAGCCAAAGGGAGACTCCAGCTTCATAGTAAGCAATAAGAACATTGTTGTTCTTAGTGTTAGTAAGAACTGCATAGTTTTGAAATTCTGCAGTATACTCTGTAAGAGAGGGGGTCCACTTGCCTTTTTTATTCTGGCACATCTGCATGTTGGCAAGCCAGTGAACAGCAGAGGTAATGGTATCTTGTTTCTTGAATGAGGCATTGGATGCCTTGATAAATGCACTGAAGGTTCCCATGGTGACCACCATACCAGCAATGCTCTTTTTTCAATATATGGTTGCCCAAGAGAAAGCAGAGCCTTTGGTCATATAGGAAAAAGTAAATGCAATCTTCTTCTTATCAGAGTTGTGGACCATGGCATTGACAAAGAGATAGAACTGGACAGAGTCCAGCCAAGCTTCTGCTTTGGAGCAGTTACCATCAAAGTGCTCAGGAGTGCTGAGGTGGAGCTCAGTGGATTTGGTGGGAGATAGAGTATTGAACATGGTAGGGATGGGGGAAGCTGTGGGGAGAATGCAGAAAAAAGGGCATTGTCTGGTGGGGGTAGGAGAGGAGGATGTGGTTACTCAAGGGATCTGTAGAAAAGAAGAGAACTCATGTGCTAGGGCACAATCTTGTTCTTGATCTTCAGCAAAGGGCAAGAAGAGATCTTGAGGATCTTCTTTCAAAGTGCTAAGGTAGTAACTAGGGGGGATTTCTGTTTCAGAAGATTCTAAGGGGTCCACCATGGTTTGAGATCTTGGCTCTCCCTGGAGGATGTCAAAAAATAAGGGGGTCTTGGGTGGAATGTTGGTAAAACTACAGTAATGATAGCTGCAAGTAGATATGCTACTTCTTTTGTTATGCTAGGCCCAGGTAGAGACTAACATAGATCTTTTAACTACAGAGGGGCTAGGGATGAGACTTGACAATAGTTAGCCTCAGGTGCTAAGAATGGTGCAAATGCAGAATGGCACCATAGTCCCATAGTGAAGGTTAGGGACAAGGCTAGGACACTGGTGCTAGCCTAAGGATAAAGGTGATGCTTGCCAACAATAGTTGCAAGCAGGATTCCCTTAAAGGGTGGGCTAAGGGTTTTAGCTGAGTCTGAGAGGACCAGACAAAAAGAATGATATTGGGCAATGTAAAGGTAGAAGTAGTGTGAGAAACATGGAGGGAAAAGTACACTACTTATACTAAAAGGGAGAAGATTAAGACTTAGTTGAATAAGTCAGGATAAGTGACTAATGGTGACTAAGTGATCTGTGTGGAAGTCTGAAGCTAGAATGAGAGAAAAGAATAGAATAGACCAATTGTAACAGTAAATAATGGTCTGATGTAGGTATTAGCTTATGTAAGCTGTAGAGCATTAACAATATCCTCTTATACTTGCCAGAGAAAATATATAGGGACTTATCCATGACCTCCGATTTTCAGTTCTTCAAATTAGAAGCAGGATCTCTCATATCTGGGGCTGAAATGGACAATACCATCATAGATTTTGACATATATTGACTATTGTAGCACATTATTTCCTTTAACTCCTACCAAATTTTTGATTAATGTTCAAATACATGTGTATCTACCTTCCTTAATTTCTTCAAGCCTACAGGATATGTGGAATATAGTATTCTGAACTTTTGCATTGCATATGCAGTTTGCACTAAGGGTAACATGATAGTACTAGTGAAGGGATAATCTCCAACACCCATAGATAAGGTAAGTGACCCATAAGATCAACAAATGAATGAGATGACCAATGTAATTCGGTACATAGGTGTAAGGAAAAGCGTCGTATTTCCATTCGTCGGCTCCTCGACCCCCATCTCACTCTGTGCTCACGTCGAACGCCATCATTCGCATTTCATCCAGTTTATTCTGCACTCTTCACCTTTGCATCACTGACGCCTTTGAAGCTACAGATAGGCTGACCCACGCTCATACATCTCTGTATCTGCTAGTACAAGTTGCTCTGAACTTGCTATCTAGAAGTCAAAGCCGTGCTGCCGAAAGACTTCCAATGCAGCATGACTCTCGGGTCTAGCCAACTCTGCCAGGTCGTCACGATCCTTTGGAATGGTGGTCAAGAGGGAAGCGGATAATGACAACGACTCGACTCACCATTTGTAAAAAGGCGCGCCTTAAAGTAAGCCAAAGTTGATCACTTGTTTGTCTATCCCCCGTTGACTCCTGCAGCTCAAGAGCACTAAGGAAATGCTCCGCAGCCTCTTTGTGGGCGCCAATGTTCAGACCTGTACAAGCACCAATATTTCCAAAAAGAAAAAAAAATACATCCCACTAACAGGCAACTCCGACGTTGTAGATCGCACGCGTGTAGGTCGGACGGAGACTTAACGCTTCTCTGTATGCACCCAGGGCTTCCTCTGGCTTACGGCCATTGGACAAAGACGAACCAAGCCGATTCCACAGGAGATAGTCCTGCGGGACGGGTCAGTCTGATGACATCCCAAAATGCACAAAACCCACCCGGGGATGTTGAGACAAGGCACTCTCAAAGCAGTCTTTCGCACGATCATATTCCTCTTTGATATAAAACAGGACACCGAGTCCCACCTGGACATCAGGATCAACTATACCCTGATCATACTGCTGCCTTGCAAGGAACAAAAAGGCATCAGTGAGGCGATCATGAGAGTCCCACGTTGAATGAGACCGAACGGCCTTCTCGACGTCATCATGTATCGGAAACGTCGGGAACCGTGAACGTAACCAACGCCACAGCATATGATATGATGCCCGGTCGTATGATTCGTTAGTGAATGATATCGCAAGCGACTGCAAAAATCATTGAACCTCGTCGATGATCCGAGAATGACACAGTCGTACCAACATGCCTGCTCCATCTGCACCCGCAGCTTCTGCCCTTCGAACACCTTCCATGAGAGCGCGGATACCTTGTTCCTCGCGCTCATCCATACTTCTTGTTTCTCCCAGAAGTATCCAGGTTTCATATCCACAGTCACCAAGTTCACCTGTCTGAATGGCTGCTTCTAATAACAACGCGGCCTCCGACAATGATCCATTGCGTTCCAAGAGCGCCTTCGCCTCGCTCAACGGAGACCGAATTGATGTGGAGGGTTGGAGGAACGGATTGTTTTGCTCTGGTTCAACGTCGACAATTGCACCATGAAGAAACGCAAAGTGAGCCTCACCGAAAACATAATCGGCTAAAATGGGGTATCCGAGCTCATCGAACTTGGGATTCACGTTGTCAGTGAAATTGTCTATTCTATTCTCCCATGCATCTTGCATTGCCCCACCATAAGCTTGTTCCAGTTCTTCACGCTGAGCTGTCATGAGTTGATTAAATTCCGATTCCCACTTCGCTAGGTCTTCACCCTTTGGTAACGCGTGGGACTCCTGTAAATGTTGCCAGACCCTGATAAAGAGTGAGGTCACGATAGGACACGGACGCAAGAAATTTAAAGGGACAAATCTAACTCGTGGAGTTCTGTGCCGGTTTTGGTATCTTCAGTTACTGGCTCAGCGGGAGTAGAAACGGTGTCCAATTCCACGATCCTTGTGGAACTATTGGCGTCAGTGATGCTGAGGGAGGCGACGGCCTGCGCAAATGCAGCCTCGAAATCCACGTCCCGGGCCTTGGCCTTTCCTTTGTCAGATGACATGGCGTGAATGGTGGGATTGAAGCCTTGGTACAAAGCAGGGCCAATCAGATTGGTTCCATACATGGTGCTGGACACAGAGTGGTTGTACGGAACACTGAGACCCGCGTAACGACGTTGTACTTGTTGGTTCTGCTTCAGAAAATGCACGAATGCAAACAGTACAAATACGTACCGTCCAAGATTTGTTGTCCTGGTTGCTGTGTGGAAAGTCCAGGAATGACTTGATTGCGCACTTGAGTGAATTCGGAAGCCCACGGAACCTGGTTTGCGCTGTCGTGGAGCGCTAGTTGCCGCTGTTGATTCCCCCTAGTCCAGGCGTGATCGAGCTCGATTCGCCCGTTGGCCTCGGAAAAACGGGAAAACTCGGCGTGGGGGATCGGAGACGTGAGTCCAAGAGATGGAGCCGACGATGTCATCGGTCCAAAAAACTGCCTTGCCATCTCGACGTCTTGCTCTGCCGCTTGGGCTGGCAAACTTCCCGGCAGATTTTGTAACTGTACCGACATTTGAACAAAAATAGCAGAAATCGAGGAGGGCATCATACTCGAGACGATGAAGGTCCTTCGACCCGGTCCTGATAAAACCTTGGCTAATTGCAAGACGTGGACCTGAAGAGTACACACCTGTTGCAAGCTTCTGTCCCCATCGGTGTGCTTAAGGACCTGCGCCAACGGATTCGAAGACACGGCGCACTCGGAGCCAGATATCAAGCCTTGTAACGACATTTGCTATAGGCGTTCGTAAGGAATTGCGCAGGCGGTTGGGATAGTGCGCGTCCAATCACGTGCTCACGAGGGTACACTAGCTAGCTTCATTGCTGCCCGTCGTCCATCTGCCATGCTCCGCATCAGAACAGCGGCACTGAGCAGAGCGCTCATCAGAAGTTATGCCACTTTTCCACCACCCCACGCTCTAGTGTTCTTGGAGCACCGTGATGGCAGACTCGAGTCTGCGTCCCTTTCTGCACTGACTGCTGCTGCCCAGCTCGGTGGCAAGGTAACCGGTCTCCTTGCAGGTGCGCCGGACCAAGTCGCAAGTGTGTTAGACCAGGCAAAGAAGCATGTCTGTCTTCCCACCTTCATAATGCCTACTAACTCGCGCATCATTGTAGGTTAAGAGGACTAGATACTCTGCTCCATTCCGTCTCTCCACAGTACTCCACGCCACTGCCAGAGATTGTCGGTCCACTCTTGGAGAAGATCCTCTCTAGCAGTTCTCCGTTTACCCACGTCGTGTCAGCTCACTCCTCGTCCGCTAAGTCGATTCTGCCTCGAGTTGCTGCAAAACTCGATGTTCCGGCTGTGTCTGACGTCACGTCGGTCAAACATGATATCGCCTCCAACAGTACGACATTTTCTCGGCCGATTTACGCAGGAAATGCCATCTCAACGGTTCGAGCACCGTCTTCGATACCCATCAAGTTCTTCACCGTGCGGTCGACCGCCTTCACCGCTGCTGCACCAGGCGAGGTAGAAGCAGACACCGTAATCCTCGAGCCTGTCGAAGTTTCCAACTCTCCATCAAGCCATATCTCTACTTCGCTTAGCAAGTCTGATCGTCCCGACTTGGGGGTTGCCAGTCGAGTAGTATCTGGTGGCCGGGCACTCAAAAATGCCGAGACGTTCCGGGATACCCTGTATCCCCTCGCGGATGCACTGGGAGCCGCGGTTGGCGCTTCGCGAGCGGCTGTTGATGCGGGCTACGCGGATAATTCATTGCAAGTTGGACAGACTGGTAAGGTTGTTGCCCCTGAGCTGTACATAGCACTCGGGATATCGGGGGCGATCCAACACCTCGCTGGCATGAAAGACTCTAAACTTATTGTTGCCATCAACAAGGTAATTTGCAGCATTCCGATGCGACGTTGTCTGACATGACCAAGGATCCCGACGCTCCCATATTCCAAGTAGCTGACGTTGGGCTCGTGGCAGACCTCTTCGAGGTCGTGCCTGAAATGGTGGAAAAGCTGAAGTAGTGCCGTAGAGTGAGATACTTTACGCCGTAAGGACGTCAACAAAGTAGCGCATTCTGCGGGTACAAAAAAGCAGTGAATGTTTTTCTCTCTGGCGGGGAGTCGAACCCCGCTCTTCCGCGTCACAGAGATCGATTGACAGGCGGATGTACTATCCGATATACTACCAGAGACATGGGATGTACTTGCCCCGACGCCTCATCACGTTCAATCACCCCGACGGGATACCAGTCAGGTGAGAAAGACCGCTGGCGTCGCCATGTCTTTCTATCGACCACTCAGCACCACATACAGGCTTTCGGGGAGAGTGCTCCTCGTCGTGCGTAGTGTTCCACCTCGCCTGAGGTGATAGATCTCACGACCCCACACAGCCTGTAGTTTCTGTCGGGAATGTAGCACAACTGGCAGCCGATCTGTTCATTGCGTCGCTCAAGCTGCACCGCGTAGGCGTGTTCGATCCAAGGTATTTGGTTCCAGTGGTCGGTGCATGTGAGGACGGTAGCGTCGGTTTGACTGGCCCCATTGAACGTAAGTCATCGCCCACTATCCAACCGGTTGGAGACATCTGGACAGTTTGTATTCGGACAGTGTTTGGCGATGTGAACAGCAAGATCGCTGTCGTCCAGCAACGTTCTCCCGTGCTCAAGGTAGGTCGGCACTGGTTGACAACCGTTTCTCGCCAGTCATCATTTCTGGCAGTCGTTTAAGCAACAGTTTACCGACACTCTTCTCGACTTCATTCGTAATTCCGGTGTCTCGGCAGTGATCTTCATGGGGGGCATCGACACGTCCGATAGAACGGACATGCAGATGCAGTAAGCATGCGACAGACGCTACAACTTATCGTCTATTGTCTCATCGGAATTCCTCACATAGTACCCCAACAACGTTCATTCAGCCCCCAGTCTCTCCGCCCCTAGATAGAGGTCCGCTCGCTTCCCTCGCCGGATTACCGGTCGCCCCTTATTCTTCCCCGCTACCCCGAGATCACTCTTTTGAGGGCAGTTCCTGGCACGTCCCATTCATTCCCGGTGGCGGTATCGCTCGCAGGTTGTTATCGTCCATTCCCGATTCATGGCAGATACCAACGGTCTGTCTGTTGCAGTACGCCATGGAGGGAGACAATAGGTTGGATGCACAACTCCTCGCGATGGTGACGGCCAAGGCGTTGGAGAACACATCAGTCATATCTACCTGGACACAACCCACGGCATGGGTTCATGGTCTTTTTGGCACACCACATGACCATACGCTGTATGGCTGACAGTCTGTGATACACCACGACAAAATGGCTATCTACATATGAAGGTCACCGCTTGCCAGCAATTCCAATCCGATCGCGGCCTCTTCTTTTCGCGGCTTGAGATAGAGGTAGATATGCGTAAGGATCGAGTTTCCCCTTTGCAACGTCACCTCCCGCTTTCTACACGACGATACTATCATTGAGATCGCCAATATAGGTCGTTTTCACGGATAACATACCTTTGCCTTGAATTCGCGTCCGAGTTTAACTTCTGAACGTCGTTTGTTCGTTTTTGGTTTTGCTGGTGTCTCGACTTCAGCCATTTCAATGTCTCCGTCGTCCTCGTTCTCTCGTCTGCGCTTTTTCGTGTCTTTATTGAATTTGATGCGTCCGTTATGTCCGCGTGCCATGCCGTCCACAGAGGCGATGCTTTCTTTGTATGCGCTTCCTGCGACATCCTTGGCCGCCTTGCGAGCACTGACCTCGATGTCCGTGTCGGACTCTTCCGCGGGAATGACCAGCTTCCCACTCTTCTCGTCGGTTTTGAAACGGTTGGCATCCTGCCCAGGTTTTCGCCTGCGATCAGCTTTCACATCTGCATGACAAGTATGGTCAGCAAGACCCAAAGAAATTCGCGTCGTACGTACTCGTAATTCGCGACACTGCACCCTGCAAGAGGTCCATCGGTTCGTCGTCGTCTACGCGGAGACGTAAACCATGTTGATTGCCCTTGCGCTTGGAACCACCCTCTCGTTGCTCTTGCCCTTCGTCGTCGCTTTCATCGAGTTCGCTCTCACTTCCGTAGAGAACATCTTCAAAAGCGTCGCCCGTCGCCGCTTTCCCAGATGGCACCTGGGAGGACAATCAGTGACTTATAAACGTCAGGCAGAAATATAACTACCCCTCCCTCTTCCTCGTCCTCGTTGCAAGTCCTTCTGCGCTTGGCCCTCTCCTTTCGTTTCTTAATGTTTACGAGAACCTTGGAAACCTGTTCCTCACCAGCAGCTTGATATACGTCGTTCCATCCAAAACGTCGTATCATCCGCTCGAAAATATGGCGCACTTTTGCCTTGAAATGATTCTTATGGTCGTGTGACCACCCCAAAAG
Organism: Pulveroboletus aff. viridisquamosus; assembly: GCA_038088935.1. Lineage (NCBI taxonomy): Eukaryota > Fungi > Basidiomycota > Agaricomycetes > Boletales > Boletaceae > Pulveroboletus > Pulveroboletus aff. viridisquamosus. The sequence continues at coordinate 27,987 of JBBPJW010000208.1, forward strand.
CGCAGGCACCAAACTGCTCAGATGAGGCCGGAGGAGGCCAGGAGACATCGTATGGACTGCTAATTTGATATAACCAAGGGTGGACTTGACAATCTCGCGATTTGACGAAGATAAGAAAACAAGAAGGGTTGTAAAAATTTCGACCTGCATCTGTAAATCAATAGTATCTGCATGAGGTAGTTCATTAGAAGGTGTGTATATATGGCTCGCGTGTGTCCAGACCTTTGAACTCGAAAACAAGTCGCGAGATCGCGGTGATGGTTGCGCTAATCATGTGGGGTGTCGCCCCCGCCAGTCCGCCAGCAACCATAGTTATGTACTCGTTTATGCTCGCGTTTGCTGGGTGGTGTACATCAAAATGCGCAGTCTGACGGAAATGCTTACCCGGAAGGACGAACCTTCGGGAATATCTTCATCCATACCGTCAAGCATCTGTCTCCGGACTAGTCCACCCTTACTCATCTTTTCGCCCATACAAACGATGAGTTCGAAGGCAGCAGATCGAGCCTTCTCGGATGGTTCCTTGGTTCCTAACACGACCTCGGGAATGAGATATGGGATGATGTGTAGTGACGTTGGCGGGATGTTTGGTATGAGACTGGTCAATAACACGAAACGATCCTTTTTAGCGGCAGGTAAAAGGCCCGTAGTGAAGGCGTTAAGTTGTTGTAAGGTTACAAGTGTGTCAGTTGATACTTTTCCGTTACTTAATATCTTGGCGAGGACTTTGTAACCTCGTTTTTGTACGCCGCTGTCCTTACAGCACAGCACTTCGTTCGTCATGCAGATCTGGACGAGAGAAGTCATCTCCTGCGCTTCCAGGTAGGGTAAGAGTAGTATAAGCAAATCTTGAGTCATAATGGTCACGTTCGCGTTTTGCTGAATGTCTGGAGTAGCGATGAGCCTTTGAAGGTTCTGCCCGAACAGCTCGACAACCTTGCGATATGCTTTCGAGATTCCCTCGGGATCAGCAATATTTGCCCAAACACTGATGACATCTCCAACAAAGCCTCTGCTCTCTCTTTCGACACTACCAAAGACGTTGAAGAGTACGGAGAACCAGCTCTCTACCTGTGTTTTCAGAAAAGTGATATTCTGGATCGCCTCTTCGCGAGTGATGGGGCTTCCCACAGCGGAAATTTCGGCTGAACGTTCGGGATCAGCCTGTGATATGGCGAGACTAGATTCGACCAGAGACTTGAGGCCCTTGAGTACTGAGAGTCGAAGCTCAGGTTGTGTATACAGTAATTGAGATAAAAGTTGAGAGAAAGTCGGTGTGAGTGCCTGTAGGGTGTCAGATAAAAGGGTTTGAAAGGGCATGATGTTCGAGTACTTGCGTTTTTAGCGTCTGGAGGTGCATGACAGTATCCTGCGAAGCCCACCCAAACCTGAGAAATGAGCACACTCCAAACCTTTGCCTCAGATGGTCTACCACCAGCCTCGGCTTGCTGTTGAAGATTGAACATCCGCTCGCTCAGGGGAACAAAATAGGAGACGAAATGTCCCAGGGGAGAGGGATGTGGCTGGGAAAGCATTGGTAACAAGAAAGCGCGAGGCTCACGCCCTGCTTGACTGCGAAGGAATTCAATCAATCGACGAAAAAAAGACAGATAGTCACAAACAGATCCTGGGGCTCCAGGTTCAATGGCACTGCCTCGAGCACGACAGCGGGTCCCAAGACTCTCATTGCGGTCGATACGACACTATCTGCAGCCTCCTTGTGTTCGAAATTCTTTTGAACCCGAAGGTTGACAATTTTCTGTACCAGGGATAAGAGTAATGTCTCAGCTGCGAGGGTGTCTTCGAGGCGCATACTGAGGCCGAGGATGAGCGAGGATACGACAAGTAGTAACTCTGGAATGGCCGGCGCGTAAGCCAAAGAGTCTAAAGCTTTCGTAATTTGTGCAACAACAAGCCTGATGGGTGATCTACCATCCGGTGCGTCCATCACAGCTGTTCGAGCCATAGGCAACGTGATGCATTGGACGAGTGACTCAAGCGCCTGTGCGACAGCTTTCCGTATTTGCGCATGACTTGTCTCGAAGAAGGACCACACAGTTTTCCAGATTTTGATGAATTCCTGTGATGCAGCCTCTGGATCTGCAGAACGATAAGCAAGCATTACGTCTCCCAAGACTCGCAACCACGATGGCGTAACAGCGACGTCCGACTTGGGCGGTGGGGACGATAGCACGGCATTCAGCACCATGGGGATCTGCTCTGTACTGCTTTTAGTACCTGATTTGACTGAGGCCGAGAGTAAGTCGGAAAGGACTGAGTAGGAGGATTGTGACAAATACGGGTTACCAAGTCTAGGCAAGGCAATAAGGGTGGTTGTAACTGGTAGAATAGCCTTTTCTCGCCAGTCAGGGTCTAGCTCAAGCACTCGAACGTGACGCTTACATCGAGTGGGAGATTGGGTAGAATAGGACGCAGCAATGCAAGGAGGCGAACAGCGTTGTCAGCCGGAAATTCTTTTGGAGTCGTTTTTGATTTTAACAGGACAACAGAGCCAGCTTGATGGAGGGAACTTTGCATCCACTCAGCGACGCATTCGGCATATGAGTGGCATAGAAGTGGGCTTGGTGGGTTTGACAGTACATCGTAGACCAGATCGACGGCTCGCTTTCGGACTTTAGGTCGGTTATCTAGAGACAGTTGCAAGGCGGTCGCAAAGGATTGGCGCACGACTGGTGTGTCTAGTTGTGATCGATCAAGAGCACGGAAAATGGAGTTATACAGGGTGAGCTGAGATCTTAGTGAAGGGGCATGATCTGAAAGGGAAGGGAACAAGGGTGCAGTGAGCGATAGAAGGGTGCTCAGATTTGACTGGATGACCGGATGGGGTATAAAAGGTGCTACCAAGGCAAGCAGGTAGAGAACGGCAGGTAGAACATCACCATCGCCTAGTGCAGTGTCTTTTTTTTGCAACGTGCCATCAAGGGTGGTTATCAGTGCAGCGAAGTAGGCAGTCGGTGTGCGATCTGTGTGCGTCTCTGTCAAGGTAGACTCGAGTACATGGAGGAGCGTCGCGGGTGTCTTCTGATGGGGAAGAGAGGAAGATGTATGCGGCCGGATTTTTGCCAATGTTGTCTCCATTCTGATGTGTCGTTCCAAGTCAACGTGTGTCGCACAGCTATACTCGTGCCCTTATGCCACACGGTTCGCCCGTTCCTTGGTCGTACGTTCTCATTCGGTTTGTGCTCCCTTCTCTCTCTCTCTACGCTATCGTCCAACTGCCTGTTAGCCTTCTCTTTCACTTCGTCCTTAAGATTTTCTACGGGGCAATAGTCGTGGAGAATACTGAATACATTCCCAAGACCGGAGAACCTTGGTACGAGACTCTCCATTCTGTCCATTTCCCAGCAGCAGCCTTAATTTAAACCTAGTATTGTATGTGCGAACCACAGCAACTCACTGACAGATGCTCTGTACGTGTACCCTCACTCATCTAATGTTCTTTACTTGTAACTCGGCCCCTTCGCCATAGTGTCCTAGTCACCACCATTCCTCCCAGGGTAATCATGAGTGATACCTTCAATGCTCACCTGCTGAGTCAGATCTACTAGACACGCAATATGCTGCGCCTGACCGCCAAATCTACCCAGTTTGGGCGCAAGACATTTACTAGTTGGCTTATCGAATCTGCCGGAACTGTCCCCATCAAGAGACGCAAAGACTTTTCTGAAGGTGACATTGACAATTCCGGGGCGATGGAGACACTCATGGCAGTAAGATCGATTCGTCCCTCGTTCTTGCGTACAATGCAGCTTATCTGAAACTTGTAGGCACTCGAAGCTGGTGATGCTGTATGTTTGTTTCCGGAAGGCATGAGCCGCTATCATCCCACCATAGCTCCTCTGAAAACCGGTGGTTCGTTTGTCTGTGACCGTATTGATCACATTCGCTGAAGTATTCATTTCAGTCGCGAGACTTGTTTCTGATGTCCTCACCCGAAATCGCGACAAACCCAACTTCTCCATATCCATTCTGACCTGCTCCATTACATATATGCAAGTGGTTCTGTTTAGCCAAGTTCTACCCTTTGTTCAACTTTGAAAGGCATCGACAGCATTTCCGCTCCGATGTGTTGGTCACCTTTAATCCTCCCATGAGGTTCACTCCAAAGGTATGTGCAAGGAGAATTTCTTTGCATACCTCTGCCTGTCCTACATTTTCTTCGCGTAGGAGAACCCAGAGCTTCTCGCCCCTATGGACTTTACCTGCATTCGAGAGGTCACAGCACGGATGCATGAGCTGATTAGTTCTCAAACTATTGATGCGCCCTCTTGGGACCTAATTCGGTCTGCCAAGCTTGCCGCTCGTATCTATGCCCCACTAGGGACATCGATGACTCTAGGGGACTTTGTGCGCGTAACACGAACCTTTGTCGAGGTATTCAAGCTATCCGAAGCGAGTTCCGGTCAGCATGAAAAGGAGAACGAGATCAACGCACTACGTAACGACTTGAAGGTAACTAGTGCTCCGCCACACAAGCGACTCTTGTTTATCAGGTCCGACAGAGATATCAAGACAAGCTTGTATACTGGGGCCTAAAGGACGACCGTATTCGACGGCCGTTACATTGGCGCACGATCATATTCCGGATGCTCATCCGTCTTACATGGTTCCTCTGTCTGATAACCATTTCCCTCCCCGGACTCGGATTATGGGCGCCAGTCTTCGTCACGACCTTCTACGGTGTATACAATTTTAAGAAGACCGGGCCCATCTGGGACACGTGGGATGAAATTGCCCAGTACAAGCTCGTGTATGGCTTATTGTCGGGTATATTTGTCTGGACTTTGGCCGTCCTGCTCACACTACCTTTTACGGTGGTTACCGTGTTCTTGGTGCCGGCACTGATGTGGATGACGTTGAGATGGCTGGAAGATGCCATCTCGGCTTTCAGGGCGTTTGCCGCTTTGTTGCGTCTGCTTTGGGTAGGTCCAATCACACTAAAGGCAGTACGCGAAACGCGGAATGTTCTGTATTCGCGTATCATGAAGCTGGCAGTAGAAGATTTGGGCCTCCCACAAAGCCCGGAGACAGACTTCCTGGAATGCGGCGGTCAGCAAAAAGGTCGAATCAAAAGCAGATGGGAAAGTGGTGCCAAATATTTTTCCTTGCAGAGAAGGAGGAAGAGGGATTGGAACGAGACGCTGCGACTGTATGATAAAGTGGACTATCCGGATGAACGGCTGTGAGGGGACTGGGGGAGAATTTTTTTTCTTCAGGGGTGGCATTCGCAGTAGCACGGTGGTTCTGTTGGTATTCGGGACTAGCGTAACAGATCGACAAAGTGGGCTTGACTCTAGATAGATCAGGTATGAAAGAGCGATCGCAGTGGGCGTAATGAATCAAGTGTCAAGAAGAAGAAATGAAATAAAATAAAATAGAGGCTGTAAAGGGCTGGTGTCTGGCATTGAGACGTGAAAAGTACTCGTTCATCCGTAGATGCGTCGATAAGCTCTGTTCCCAGCGGCCCATTGATGACCGCGGTCTGCAGCAACGCCGGTCACGATGACAGCAGTGCCAACGAGGAGGCCGGCGAGCCAAGAGACGGCGTTGAAGACGTAGCCGAGCCCTGAGACGGGTGAATACTGATCGGTTTCTCATGTAGAAATGTCTTACCGGGTCTAGCGTGTTCGAACGCATCAAACACGTTTCTGCTGTAAACGTCAGTCACGAGAGCAAATGTGACTAGCTGGAAGACGGCTGCAGAAGGTAGGTATGAGCCCATGACGAGACAACGAGAGGCATACCGTGGAGCAGGACTAGACCCGCAACGGCTCTCCAGACCCTGCGACGCCTAGAGTGTGTGCTCACACCAATGAGCAATGCAACCAGTGCCATGGCAGCGAAGCCGATGCCAAGTCCAGTGAAATACTGAGCGGAGACCCATTCGGCACAGGCCAGACGATTTTCGTCTTCACACCCGTCTTGGACCCTGAGGGGGAAGTGGCGACATTGATAATCGGAGTACTGGAGACGCCCATTGCTTGGGCCAGGGATGCTGACGAGGGTGCGTTCGCAACGTTGCGTCAGTCCGTACCGGATGGTTGAGGTTGCGTTTGGAACGTTATATTCATAGGTGGTGACGAGCCTTCAAATCAAGGTGTTAGGTTTGGTGACCGGCTAAGAACACGGGTTCCAGCGAACCAGTCGGGGAGACGTGCAGACAAGATGTTCTTCGAGGAGAGGTGAGCCACAGCTGTGCGGGGGAGCAGCCGGAGGGGACGTACGACGACGAGAACGACAAAAACGGCGACAAAGGTGACAACGTACGATATCTTTCTCATGGTGGGGGGCTGGTGGACGAAGGGTGACAAGAAAGGCGAGAGAGCAAGGCGCACACTTTGAAGTAGTCCGCCACTCCGATGCGCGTTGGTGCAGCTTACATAACGCAGTCATGCTGCGACGCCTTATCGCTCACCACTGGCACAATCCTCTCTCGCGCATATGGCGCATCGCAGCCGGTCGCTTCTCGCCAGCCAGCTTGATGGCGATAGTTGGACGGCAGGTCGCTCTAATGCTCAGGCCCGGCAAGTGACCCTGGAAAACCCAACGATGTACCGAGTGCGCCACCTCTTTGGTGGACCCGTGTGCTGCCCAACTCTATCAGGAGGGGGCCTCTTCTCTCGGCGTGGCGTTCTCTGGGGTTCATTTAAGTCCACAGCGATTCTTGCCCCAGAGTTCTCAGCCTTGGAGGCGGTAAACAGAGTTGTTGCCCGTCGTCCCGTCCTCGTCGATGAGTGGTTCAAATCATCACGTCGTGGTACAGCAGACCGCGAGGCCGGAGGTTCGAATCCTCCCTGCGACAGATTGTTTTTCTGAGCGCAAACCGACGCTGCTGGACGGGGAACGACCACAGGGCTGCGTTCAGAACAAGATGGCGACGGCGACGACCTTGAGCCTGACGACGGGCGAGACGAGGGGCGTCGGTCGCCAGCAGCTTGGCGTGCTGCACGCGTGGTGGGAAATAGCGTACATTTTACGTACCAATTTTCCTACTCCGGCTTGCAATCGCACGACACGACCTCCACCGCGCTGACACCGCTGTCTTTTCTTCGTTGACGTCGTCGGAAACGGCGAGCATTGATCCCGTACGTCTGTGGCGCGGCCGTCCCCTTCGCAACCGTGTCCGCAATCAATCACACCCACCACACCGCCCATCCCCACTCTCACCAGGCCACCTGGCTTGCCCGAACTCACACAAGCTTCGTCCTCTGGCTCATGAGCTTATCCGTTGGCGGTCTCAGTCTTCTCTCCCCGTGGACTCCCGTCCCTATCTGGGGCCAATCTATGCACAACAGCCCTGGGTTTCGATCCTTCATCTGTGCCCTCGTCTTCCTCGCGGTTGCCCTCATCCTTGGTGAGCGCCATAGTCCCCTGTCCCTTCTCGTTCTGACATCTCCCGCTCGATATCCCTCCCATCAGCCTACCTCACCAATCCAACTGAAATTTCCTTCAGGTCTTATCTCACCGAACAGTCTTTTCGCCAGCATTTGAGTCACTTGGATGATCTTGCAGATGATTCTACCGCCGAACTCGATTCCTCCCCTTCCCGCTCGTGCATGAACGGCTCAGACCGCAAGCCCACGGCAGATCGTACCACCCTTCCCTTCCATTTCGCCAACCGTGCTTCCGTTTCCCTCCGCACCCCAAAGCACGTCCTCCATAGCTTTGGTATCTGTACGATTGCCACAACTCGAGGTGCTGCAGTCCCTGTCAATGGCCGTCGCTCAAGTATCACGCATAACCACCTCTCCCATCGCTCGGAACTCGATGCCTTTGTTTCTTCCGATTTTTGGTTCATCGGTGCTTTCGGACGCTGGTGGCGTGGCGGTCTGGTCGACTCTTGGTGCTATGACGCCATGATCCGTTCCAAAGACGTTCAAGGTTGGAGCTCTGGCATTCTTGGTTTCAAGGCCTTGGACCAATGCCATGATTATGAGGGTAAATTTCTCGCATGGTCTCAAATACACTCGTCGTTTAACGCTTGACTAGGCCTCTCCTTCGCCAAGCTAACACCTTGTCCCCGCCCGTCATCACGCGGGTCACCACCCAAACTTCGCAACCGAGAACGTTCTTCCCAGCGGTCCGGCACTACTCTACATCGTAATTCCTCGCCACCACCACTACCAAAGTCTGCATCCCTTCCTTTGCATGCCGACCATCGTCACCACGACTTCCTCCCAGTGACGCCACAGTTGTCTTCTCACTCGATGGTCGACCAGAAGCGTATTGCTGCTCATGCTCCCCCGATTGCTCGCAGTTCCTCTGCCCCTGGGACGTCCGATTATTCATCAACCATTGCAGAAGTTTTGAGACAGATATCAGCTGCACAGGCATCTATTCATGACCTTCAGAACCAGCTTCAGGAAGCTCAGAATGTCGCTAACCAGTCTCGCGATTTACTCGAGATCGAGCTTGGTGATCTCCGTACGAGGAGGCGGGAGGAAGACCAAAAGCGATTGGATGGCCGGGCTCGTACTAAGACCTTGGAGGAAACCAGGCGTCTGGCAGAGACAAGCAAACGAGAGGCAGAAAAGAAAAAGAAAGTTGCCCGCTGTGCCAAAGACTCCGCCATGCGTAGGGTGGACGAGCTAGAGCTGGAAATTCAAAGGTTGAAAGAGCGAATGGCGTATGACCATGGGGTACTCACTATCGATTCCGAACATCCCAACACCGTAGAGGAACAGGAACTGATCCGTGAGTTGGAAAGGAAGAGGAAGGAGGTGCGGGTAGCAGAAGAGGTCGTTCTTGCACTGAACACCCGTGCACGGGAATTAGAGGAGAAGATCGACCGGAGCAAGTCTCGGCTCCGTACTGCACAACACCTTGGTCAGCTTAGCAAGGCATATCTCGAGTCAACTGACTCACCCTACCCGGCCGTTGGAAATGACAGTGTTACCCACCAGTCCAGCTATGGGAGAACGGATAACTCTACATGGACCTCGTCTTATAACCCATTTGACGTCCCCGTAGACGATGTTTTAGCATCGTCAGTGAGGTCAGAACACGTCCGAAGCGACACTGGATCAGAACTGAGGGATACTTCGCACTCTTCAGAGCATGTGGGGCTCTCCTCAGGTGCGTCATCGAACTCGGCGACAACAAGAATAGTGATTCGAATGTTTCGTCCAGTTCTTCGTGCTCAGGGTTACACCATCCTTAATGATGATCCATCTTGCGCTGAATCAACATTACCGCCCCGCTCTGCTCACGGTCATAACGGTTACTTTCAGCCCGGACAGGTCACTTCGTTCTCACCTTTCTGTGATCCGCCAACTCCTTCAGCAGCATTCATTCCAAGCAGCTTGATCAGTGTCCTCGATTCTCCCTCGGGAGATTGGAAGGGAGGTTCCGGTATGCAGGGTGGTGCGTTGACATCCTCACCTGTTGGACACATTGGACGCTCTTTGGAGAATGAATCCGAGCAAGACCTGTCTGACCTTCTCCGTGCTCAGGAAGAGTCTGGTCATGGCTTGTTGCCGATGTGCAATGACACCACCGCGCACGAGACGCTCGCACCCGGTGGCCTTCAAGAAGCTGCAGGAAAAGGAAAAGAGACTACTTCCAGAGGGCTGCTCTCCTTTTCTAGGAACGAAAAACATCGGAGCAACCTCAATCCAGGTGCAAAAGTATTCCATCTTACGAGGCCTACGTCAGATAGGGCTGGCAGTGCCGATATGTCCACGCCTTCTGCACCCACCTATGATGCTCTGAATCCTACTGGTCTTACGCCGAGCCTTACGTCCTCTGGGCACTCCTTGCTTCGTGCATTTGCCCCTTCTCGTGCCGAGCGCGAGGCATTGCAACGGGCATTGGGTGGGTCTACGAACGCAAGTCTTGAACGTCTCCTAAGTCTGAGCGACGTGGAAAGTATTCCTTCGTCGCCCGTGCATGTCCATACGGAAGCACAGGGGAAGAGTGTCGGAGAGAAGGATTGTGCGCTCCCTGTGTGGCTGCAATCGTCGCCGTTGGTCCCGAAGCCCAATTTTTGTCCCTGGGAGGACGAGGAACCGATTTCCACAGAGGTGAAGAGAACGTAAAAGTAAGTGGGGGGGGGAAGGAGAAACTGCAAGACAGTGTGTGTGGGGGGGGGGCGTCCTTGGTTGTCGGCGTGTGGTAACGTTTTCAGTCTGTCGCTGGTTGCACTGTTGCGTTGAAATCGAGAAAATGGGAAGAGGTGATAGGACGATCCGTTCAGCTGGTACTGTTGCCTCTCCCGTATATATATATTGCAATGCAAGAGTATGTTACACCGACCCTCGCGTGTCAGATGGCCTACTACGGCTGAAGAACCTATATCTGTTCACCTCCAGCTGGAAAGGGGAGGTGGCTCTACCGATGTCGTCGACGTGTCAGCCGTTGCTCGATTGTCCGAACGCTCAGATGCGCCGTGGCCGTCTCGAAGACGAGGTCAAGACCTGCTGCAAACGACCGCCTTTGCCGACAGACCAGACATTTCGCCATATGAACCAGGAACCAGATCATTCACTATCAGACCGGCAAGCACGAAACACGGATGTCGGTGCTTATTCTATAAATGCCCGTGTCCTATCATTCCCTCCCCCCCGTACGGCTCCTTAGTTGCGGCGTCTTGCGGGGGCAGTAAACCATAATCTACCAGAAACCGACGCAGACTTGGAGAGAGCGCGTAACCGCACTGGTGCATCTCCGCGAGAGCCGTCGAGTACCGTGAATCCCTCCCGGCCACACACCTCTGGATGATCGCGCTGTACACTCTTGCCGGGGGGACAAATTTTTGAGTCTTCATCTCTTCGAGATAGAAAAATGCATCATCGTAAGTCGATTGGGTCAGACACAGTAGAATGATCTGTTCGTATGTTTTGGCATCGGGTTTGACAGCGGCCTTTTTCAGGTCTGAGAGGAGTTTATCGCCAAGTTCGCGGTGCTTTGCAGCGACGCAACCCGAGAGAAGGGTGTTGAACGTCTCAACGTTGGGCTGACAGTCATAATCAGGGAAGGACTTGTATGCACCCACAGCGCGATGCAGGTCATCCAGAGAGATACATGCCCGAATGATCGAATTGAGGACGAGGGGGTCCACCGTACTTCCTTCTTGCCGCCATTGACCGAGGACTCGCCAAGCACCGTCAATACGATCGACGTCTTGTTGCAAAAACTCGGTGAATGGCTGTACCGTTTCGCTAGTGGAGTTGACACAGTGTTGGCGCATCGTGTCCAAGATGCATAAAGCATCCTTGAGTTTCCCATCTTTGCAGAGGGCTTCAACCAGCGGAGCAAAATGGTGTTCGCACCAAGGATCCACACCTATCCTCTGAACCACCCGCATGACGTCCAAAGCCAGATCTGAAAAGCCATGGCGGGCGCACGTATGAAGAACGGACAAGCAAGCCCCTTCGTCGGGAGTGATGTTCAACGTTTGTACGACCATTTTCCAGCAAAACTTGACGCCTTCTCCCTTTAGGTATGGTATCAGTTGAAGGGGGCACGAGAACACGCGTGGACACGAACGTACATAAAGCGTGTCTGCGGACGACGTGAGACAAGACATCCACGTTTCTCCGCCGAGTCTGCGGGGCGAACGGGACTCAAAGTCCTGGGCAATCTCGATGGCGAGTTTTGGCAGATCCATCTCTGCGGCGAGCTTTATGACAGCTTGTGCGGTGGTAAGCCGAGGAACAAGCCCGAGGATATCCATTTCGTGCATATACTGGAGAGCGAGCTCGAGGCTTTCTGTCGACGTGGCACGTTCGATGATAAAACTATAGGTTTGTGCGTCTGGTTCGATACCTTGCGTTTTCATCTCATCTACAACCCGCCACATGGCATCCGCCGAAGACCATCTGGAAGCCTAGAAGGGATCAATGGGCTGCGTGGTCAGAGGGAGTTGAGCTCACGTGCAAGAGATGATGGTAAGACTGACGATCCGGTGGTATGCTCACGGCGGTCATGTCATCGATGACGGCCCACGCCTCCAAGGGTAGTCCCTCCTGAGCGATGCAAGCAAGTAGCGCGTTGTATATGATGCGGTCGGGCTTGACGCCCTCCGCCTTCATCTCGCGGACGAGCCGCAACATCGGAATGAGACGCCGCTCTGCCCTGGCATGACTGAGGGCCTCCTTCTGACAACGGGTGATCAGGGTGGAGGTTCGCGCAAAAGTTGCATCCGGGTGGAAGGCCCATGGTGTTCGGTTTGGTTTTGGCAAAGAATGGGTAGATAATTGGCGGTGAAGGTGACCTGCGATCAAGCTCAGAGGAGAAGACGGAGAGCAAGCAGGGCAGACTCAGACCTGGCCTGAATCGTGCGCGGAACATGTTCACTAGCAAGTTGAACAGCCACCGCTGGTTGACTTTGCCACCACCACAGCCGGTCCAAGTCGCCCCCCTCTTTTTTGTACATCTTATCCTTATTTTCTTCTTGATTTTACAACATGGTATGTCGGCCTACACCACAGTGTTCGACTCGTGATAGTGCATCTCCAGTTCTACTCAGAGGCTATCCTCTCCCGTCGTGGTCCGTTGGCCAGAGTATGGCTTGCCGCACACATGGAGCGCAAGCTCTCCAAGACGCAAACGCTGCAAACTGACATTCAGCAAGCCGCAGGCAAGTCATTTTCAGTATCACGCGCAATATCTTGCCAATTACCCCCACGCGCAGGCGCAATCATGGGCCAGGAAGTCGAGGTCATGGCTCTTCGTCTAAGTGGCCAGCTTTTGCTAGGTGTTGTCAGAATCTATAGTAGAAAGGCGAAATATCTCTTGGATGATTGTAACGAAGCCTTGTTGAAGATAAAGATGGTGAGCATCGTCTTTCCTCTGTCTCTACCAGAATAATACCCTGTGCTGTAGGCATTTCGACCAGGTCTTGTCGACATGACCGAGGATCAACTAGCTGTTAACCGCAACGCCATCACACTTCAGGGTGGAAACCTCGATCTGGATGTGCTCATTCCGGACATTAATTGGTGGGTCTATTCCTTCAATTACTGATGACCCAGCCAACGATGCACCCAGGGACATTGATTTCGAAGATCGGATTGCCGAACCTCAAGGACACCACGTCGCCCGCCAGGCCGACATCACACTCCAGACCGCAGAGGATTTCCAACTCGACTTGGATGATACAGGTTATGGCTTTGATCTTGGACCCCCTGACGGTATTGGCTCACAGGATTTCGGCGAGCTTGATCTGGGTCTTGATTTCGGTGACGGTCCAGTTAGTGTCAGGGATGGAACCAGCGTTGTCGACGGCAGTGTTGAAGTGGGAAGGGAGGCGCCAGTGCCGCGTAGTGCACGCGAGTCTCTAGACTCGGCCATGATGGGGCATGGACGTGCAGTGGACAAGGATCTTGACATCCTTTCCTACAGAAGTAGGGAAGCATCTGAGCACCCATTTGGTGCAGATATGGACATCGACATGCCATTCGGACCGGATGTTGCAGGTACAGACCTGGATCTTGGACTCGATTTTGGAGACGGCCTACCTTCGGAGCGGGAAAAGACACCTGGTCAAACACGCTCTCCTTCGCGAATGTGTACGCTCGTTTGTTGTTTTCCGTTGAGCACAATACTGATTTCATGCTAGCATCCCCGCTCACAGAACCTCCTCAGACCCCTCCACCAATCAACCTCACCCTTACCCCTCATGTAGCTCAACCAGAGCTACCCGAGGAACCGGAACCAGAACCAGATATGGCCAAAGCTAAGCGGAAGCCCAAAGAAAAGAAGCAAATCATCGACTCTGTGATCGAACTGGCGGATGGTCCTGGAGCTAGAGCGGGACGTGGCCTAGGTGCTCCTGTGGTGCGGGACATCAGCGATATTCTCGTCGAGCAGCAGTTTCTTCCACGTTCTACCTTGGTTGTGCGCCTTTTGGAGATACGAGATGACCCGCTCGCTCACTTTTTGCCGACGAAAGTCACACCAGAAGGAATGTTCTTTTGTGCTGGCCCTCCTGGGCTGGCGCCCGAGCTGTCGGAACTGTTTATCCGTCCCCTACAGGGTGGATTGCCCTCCAAGAAGAGAGGCGCATCTCCTGACAAGGGTGTGAGGAAGAGACCACGCGTCGAAGAAGGCGCACATGAAGAAGAGGTTGAACAAGGAAGACGCGATGCCAGCATTGCACCAAGCGCTGTCATCCCCAGTGAAGCCATCGGCAACCGTGCCAGCACTGCTCCGGAGGCCGGGTTCGACTTTGGTGATGTCGGCGATATGAGTGGCGGAACGGATGGCTTCCGTATGGATGTTAGTGGCGATTTCTCCCTGGCGCACCACGAAATGGAGGCTGAACGTGCGAGAAGCGTTGCGCCGTCAGAGAGAAGTCGACTGTCGACTCCTGCTGTTGATGCAGAGGAAGGAGAAGCTTATGCTGATGTCAGTTCTGCCATCGCTGTGTTCGACGTCCGGCCGTCACAGTCTTCTCAAAGCCAAGAATCGATCAATGGTGGAGAAGGCAAGGGCTATAGCAGAAATACAGTGAAAGCGTTGGGAATCATCCGCCGGGAGCTGCAGCCCGAGGATGATGAGGAAGACAAGACGATCAGCTTCGCTCAAGTGTCTCACAAAGCATCCAGGCGAGCGGCATCAGCGTTTTTCTTCGAGCTGCTTGTCCTTGGAACACGCGATTGTATCAAGCTGTCTCAAAGCGCGTCGTTTGAGAACATCGAAGTTCGGGCCAAGGACAAGCTTTGGGAGCACCAGAGACATGGCTCAACCACCCCATCGATGATTTCTGCCATGGGGTAGGCATGTTCCCTAAACCAATCCTCCCTTTTTTAAAGAAAAAAGTATCCATTCCATACTATCGATTTGCTCTTGGTTTACCTGCTGCGTTAGTTATCTTGTGTGTTTTAGGATATATCAATTTACTTTGATGAATGTTTATCTGTACTACATAGCCTATGACTAGATTTGTTCCTGTTCTACGGATTTTGAATAGTACAACTTGTGACTATGTCTGGCAGACGGGTCTAAGAGAAAACTATTTGACAGCACTATCAAGTTTCACCCGTTGACATATCACGAAGCCTACCCTCCCACCGTGCTAGCAGTCATAGTCTGCGCCGCCATCATATTGGCAAGACCAAGAATCCGGCGCGGAAGCTTACATGACCTTGGGAACGAGTTCCCTCAGAGCGTGCAGAATGCACCTTTCGCACATGAGCCCTCTCAGAATTTTCTCCCCCTAGAAAGAGCAATGACCCACCAGGGATGACGGATGTCAAGGATCCCTCCGCTGGTGATCGCTGCGATGCATGTGCCAAAAGAAACTTGGACCTGGCGCAGCTGTACCTGCGTGGGTGATCCCACAAACTCCATTGCCATCGTCTGTGAATCAAGCACAAACGACAAGATGATTGTATTATCGCATGGATAGGCATAGAAGTTATCACCCTAGTGAGGTAAACTCGAAAATGAGGGACCCACAGAGCACCATATACATGTGGCATCAGTACCGTTGACAATAAATAATCACGGAACCTACCTGTCAGTGGTGGCGTTGCGGAGGAAGAAACAAGGGCCGCTACCAATGAAATCAACGTAGAAGGGCTAGTAGAGTGAGGCGTTGTTGTCGAGGAGGGTGTATGGCACCGTGGTGGGCAGAATCAAGCTCGCTATTCACCCTGTCTCACCAACTCTGAGCCACGAGCGTTAATTGGCTCAGGAAGAGAAACCAAACGATGGTCACACCGCTAAGACCGCTTGTAAAGATCAAATGACCAAGGTGTTAAATACTAACCAGCGGATCCCGTATCAAAGTCGGTCAGCAGTATCTCCACGTGGCTCTCAAGGCTCAGAGGGCCTCGATGCTCAAAATTGTTTACGCCATCAGTTGGGGAAACAATAAGAGTGATGTTTACGTCCTTCAGGGTTCTAGCGCCAGCTACTCTAGCTGCAGAAGATGAATAGGAGGATGGGTTTGCAGATGGGTCTGGTCGAAAAGAAGAGCAATGTTACTCACGTAGTCGGGTGCACGGTATCCCGTAGCGAAGAGGAAAGGGTGTAACTAAGACATGCGTTCTGAGTTGCTACTGCAGCAAGGCATGGTCTGCAGGAAGGCAACCCGCGCGGCGACTAGGTGATCTTGTTAGCGCACTCGAAGGCGACCAAGGAAGTATATATATTGCAGTATGCCTGTCGAGGTTAGGTGGGAGGGAGAGACCGTGAACGTCCTGTCAAGGGTATATGGCATATGCAATTAACTTATTATTGGTGATGATTGGTGTAGTGGTGTACTGAGGGAGTCAGTAATCAACCCGAGTATGAGAGGAGCATAACATCATCACAAGAGTAATGGGTGAACAAGGGACTCGAGAGCAGTACTTTCGGGTTGTAAAAGACCAGAGGTTGTAAACGAGATCAGCGGATCATAATCTGAGCGTAACCATCACCTGCGCCACTATATCTGGTATCGGGCAAGATTTTAATTCTGATCAATGGTGGCCAAAAAAAAGTGTATTAGAGAGACGTGATACAGTTCACCATGGAGACATGTGGACGGTATACGTCGCAAGTGAGAAACTGATGTCAGTTCACTTTTGCTCTATCCTTTGGCTTTCCAACAGATTTTCGAACTTTTTGTGGGCCAAGTACCTTGCGACGAGTGCGGACCATGTGGGTATACATAACATAGAGGCCTAAGGAGCAAATTAGCGAGGGGGTGAGGCACGTGACGAGAAGTACCATGAATCCAGATCAAGACCATGGCAGCTTTGAGCCAGTCCTCGAGAGCCCAGTTGGCGTAATACCCGTACTGCCATTCCGAAATGGTACTGAGGGTAAGGAAAGCCTCGCTACCTGCACCCAGGGGATAGAGAACATAAAAGGTGGAGTAGCGAAGCCAGGTAAGCCAAGAGGGAGGGTGGAGATCGAGAAGACCGATAGCATAGTAAGAGTAGCGGGGTACCTCTGTTAGAGACCAAGCCAGGACCATGGTGGTGTAGATGGGGCTCTCGTGCGTGGAAGAGAAGCGGGCGACGACGGCCCAGATGAGGATCAAACGGGAAGAAACTTGCATGAAGGTGGTGGGGAGAGGCGATTTGACAAAGCCAAGCAGGACATGGAGGACCTCGAGTGCGGCGAGAGACTGGACGGGAGCAAGCACGGGCCAAGAGTGCAAATAAGTGGGCGGTACGTAGCGGATCAGGAACGAGGCGAGGTGAGTCGAAAACGCGTTGGGAGAGGTATAACGAGTTGCAGGACCGGATACGAGACCAACGAGGGTGGCGACGAGGACAACGGCCCAACCGATGGCCGAGACGACGTTGAACGCGAACAGGTACTTGGGCATGGGGCGGAAGAAAAAATAAACAAAACAAAAAAAATTTAAAATAAAATAAAATAAAAGGGATAATAAAATAATAAAAAAAGGAGAACATTACGTAATTCAAATGACATGGATAGGTAAGGCAGTGCTGCAAACACGAGACAACAACTTGCTGTCGTCCCCGTTTTTTCTTACTAATACTCGCGCCCCTCCCCAAGCGCGAGTCGATCATTGTCATCCTCCCCCCGTCATGCTCCAGTACCAACAGCAGCAGCAACAGCAACAGCCATCGGATGCACTTACCTCCCATACGACCCCCGTCATGCGTCTCCGCGATGATCCACAGCACGCGAAACCAAACCCGTCTTCCTCCCAACCCGCGCAGCAACAGCAGCTCCAAACGACCACCCGCCAGGCCCGCAAGCGCAAAACGCCCCCAGCACCCACGTCTGCTCCAACCCAACCACAGCCACAACACCCTCCTCCACCCCCCCCCCCAGGTATCCATCTTGGCCAAATGCTGCCTCCTCCACACGCGCTCATCCCCCCCGGCATGGGCCATCCGCCAATGTATCAGTACGCACCTCCTGAATATGCGCAACCACCCCCTCCTCCGCCACAAGGTGATCCCTCGCCGCAGACGCTCAACGGCCAGAGCCCCGACCCATCACAGGAACCCCAAAAATCTGGCGGTC
>JBBPJW010000209.1:0-45699 GCA_038088935.1 Pulveroboletus aff. viridisquamosus
ATGCAAGAATAAACAAAATGCCACAAATGGGCTGACATATGCTAGCTACTGCCGATCCGATTCGAAATGGCTCGCCAACTACATCGACGCAGGAGTCGCCTGATCACCAGCATCAGTCTCAGGATCAGCTCGGTCGGGACTGGCAAAGGGCCGGTCATGGTGGTCAGCCTTCTTGAGTCGCTAACGGGGATGCCCTGCCATATAACAGCGCCCATGGATGATTGGGGGGGTGCGAGGAACTTGTCGATGTTTGGTACGTGGAAACAAAAATGAATTAAGTAATTTGCGTTTTATCTCCAGGAGTACCATGTGTGAACCTGAGACGGGTGATGTAAGTGCTCGATCTGTCACCGCTGCGAGAGGTACTAATATCCCCTTCCAACCGGCTGGGTCAGTCCTCTGCGACGTCCCTCCTAGCCCTTCTCTTATCGGGTTCAGTCTCTTTCCATTCGTTATATATATACATATCCCCTCGACATTCACTTCCTCGTCCAGAGTATGACACTCACCTTTGCAGATAGGCTCAACGCCCAGGTTCGTCCCCCCTCTCGCTTACCCCGCAACCTCTCATCCTCCGCCAGGTCGCCGATTCTGTCGTTGGCCGGTGGTTTCGTCTTGAGGGGTCTGGCCACCCCCGCGAACGAGATGGCTCGCGATTCATGGTCTGCTCCCTCTCCCCCATTCATTCCTACGTGCAGCGGACTAACAGGGAGCCATAGACGGATATCCGCGCTGGTCTGACGACTTGGGTGCGCACGCTTTTCTTTTCACACCACCTCGTGCGTTCAACAATCCTACACAGGCCGCTATGGCGTACATCGTGAGCCCTTCGTTCTTGCCGTGCGAGATGGCGGACAATGTGAAACGTCCTGTTTGCACACGTGGCAGATTTCCGTCAACGCCTCGATCTTGTCTGATACTGGAGGAACCTGTGTCTGCAACGGACCCAATAACTGTGCATCAGATGAAACATACCTCGCATGCGTTCAAGAAATCAAGCAGGATCTCATAACCAGCACCGCTGCCATCTCTGCCGTTGCCTCAGTCCTCATGGGTGCACTTGCCAACCTCCCCGTCGGTATGGCCCCCGGCATGGGACTGAACGCCTATGTATGTCGTCTCTGGCTGCCGGGCATTCAATCAGCTTCTGACCGGTTATGCAAATCAGTTCACATACTCTGTTGTCGGCTACCACGGAAGCGGGATCATAACGTATAGGGAAGCCCTTGCTGCCGTCTTCTTGGAAGGGTGCGCGTCGAACTTGGTGGGGTTCTCCGAATGTTGACGACCAACAATTTCTCCCAGCTGGGTCTTTTTCGTCCTCTCGTTACTTGGTTTGCGTCAATGGCTGGCGCGGATCATGCCACAGTCGCTCGTTCTTGCCGTGGGTGCCGGAATCGGCATTTATATTGCGTGGGTACCTGTAAAACCTTGGCCCAGTTTGGTTCAAGTCACCTGACCCTCACCTCCAATTTCCTTGACGTAGATTCATCGGACTAAGTATGTCCATTCTTGTCCTCACCGTCACCGGGGCATTCACATTTCCGTGCAGCGTCAAGTGGTCTAAACGTCATTGGAGGCGACACCACCAACTTGGTCGGTCTGGGAGGATGTGATCCAAGCAGTATGCCATCCATTTCTGCTCCTTCATTCTATCGAGCCCACCAATTATTGTAGATTGGCTCCCAAACCTTCCATATTACTGTGGATCGGCCGTGCTACAAAGCCCTACCATGTGGTTGGGTATCTTCACAGGCGGGTACGCACCTTCCTTCCCCGGCTGGTTGCATCCCTCGCTGACGCATTCCCGCATCAAAGTATCTTGACCGTGCTGTTGATGATGTACCGTATCAAGGGCTCCATCCTCATAGGCATTCTAATAACCTCCATCATTTCGTGGCCTCGATCAACCGCCGTGACATACTTCCCGCACACTACCTCTGGCGACCAGCTCTTCGACTTCTTCCGGCAAGTCGTCACGTTCCACCCCCTCAAGTTTGTTGGTAATGCCCTAGACGTAAGCGTGTTTCCTCTGCCCTAGACCGCAATTATGACTGAAGACACGCTAGTATAACTATGGTAAAGGCAGGGTCTGGTATGCCCTCATCACCTTCCTCTATGTCGACATTCTGGGTAAGATCGGTGATAAGCTCGGTTTACGTTGGTCTGATCATGCTTTGTAGATACCACCGGTACGCTGTACTCTATGGCCAAGTTTGCTGGGCTTCGAGACCCAGTCACCCTCGACTTTGAAAA
The DNA here is from genome assembly GCA_038088935.1 of Pulveroboletus aff. viridisquamosus. Taxonomy (NCBI): domain Eukaryota; kingdom Fungi; phylum Basidiomycota; class Agaricomycetes; order Boletales; family Boletaceae; genus Pulveroboletus; species Pulveroboletus aff. viridisquamosus. The sequence goes on from JBBPJW010000209.1 coordinate 2,257, forward strand.
TTCCACTATCGCCTATTGTGTTGATGCATTTTCAATCTCTATGGGTGCCCTCGTTGGTACCAGCCCTGTCACGGCTTTCATTGAGTCTGCAACAGGTATCGCAGGTACGGCAGCTCACCCGTGGCATTCTGCTTTTTACTCAACCACGCCGGTAGAGGGTGGCAAGACCGGCATCGCCGCGGTTGTAACTGGCCTTCTGTTCTTCGTATCCGTCTTCTTTGCTCCTATATTCGCCTCCATCCCCTCTTGGGCTACGGGGGGCGCTCTCGTCATTGTCGGCTCCCTCATGATCCGCAATGTTCGTGATATCAATTGGGACTATATTGGTGATGCACTTCCCGCCTTCCTGACGATCCTTGTCATCCCGCTCTCATACAAGTAAGCGCCTATCGAAAGTATTTGTTGTATGACTGAGGATTTGATCTGTAGCATTGCGTATGGCGTTATCGTTGGCGTTGCATCATACCTCCTCCTGAACGGTTTCGTCTGGATTATGCGCAAACTGACCGACGGTCGTATTTCACCGCCCAATTACGATGCGTCCGAAGCGTGGGTCATCCCTCCTGGTGGTATCATTCCCCCATGGATGTAAGTTCATCGTGTGCTCCCACTTTTCGTTGGGTCTGACGTCGCCGCAGCAAATACCTCATCGGTCGGACGCGCAGTGGTGCGACCGAGACGCCAGGAGAATACCCCTTCCAGATCCGCCATAGGCATTCAGAAATTTCCATCGACTCTCAAGACCCGGCAAGCTTCACACCCAAAAATTCGAGTTTTGCCAACTCCGAAAAATGATCCCCTGCCTGTCATTCTTTGTATGTTCCACTATTGTTATTGGGTCCACTTGCGAGCCCGAACGCGGGGTCAGTCGTTTCTGTCTGTCTTCTTTATTGTGTATTTGTCTTGTTGCTCTTCTGTTGTTGCTACCCTTTTTTACGGAGCGGTTTCCTTTGCCCCTTCCGTGTTTAGGTGGATATCCTGATAGAAACGCCGGGTTATTCCAATTGCTGGCTGACAGGACGTTTCCGTGAATTCAAAAAAAGACGCTTTTGGCATTCCTTATACAGGGACAGTTGTGGACGATGCGTTGCCGATCGTGAACCCAACTTGCGTGCTGATTTCGGCAGTGGATGCGATTGGTTTGTACGCGTGTGGTTTCCATCGCTACTCGGACTAGATACGTAGGGCTTTTGCGAATGTGTCGATAGCCGCTAAAGTTGACATTTTAGCGTTTGGCATGACTGGCTGCTCCACAACCGACATTAGCGTGACCAACCAGAATGCAAGCATGCCTGTCGACTTGTTTGACTTGCGTTTCCGGGATTTTTTTGATGACATGCGCTACGCTATGGGCCCCTGGTCGACATCGGCTGGCCACGCTTCATCGTTTCGACATGGCCACGTAACTGTTCTGTCACGAGCGCCCGTCTTTGAACCTGACTGAAAAGGACACTACCCCGCTCACGTGCGACTATTGGATGCGAATTGCCTCATTGCTGTACGACGTCCATACGTCGATGCACCGGTCAGCCGAGTCCAACGAATAAAAGATTAGCGAGCGGTCGTCGTCAAGCACCCAGCGGCAATCAGTGCTGGGCAACGTTCTCGGTGCTCTCGAGACGTCAACGTGACGTGTAGCAGGACACGATGCCGAGAGGACCCCAGTACAGAATTGACCAAACGCATGTCATCTACGTATGTGGGTGGACCGAGGTGCCCGAGCCAGCTCCGAGTCGTTGACCTAGCGACCATCCGTGTCATGAGATTCCAAACGAAAAAAAAAAAATAGTGCGACAGCGTACAGGTATGGCGATGTGAGGTGCCCCAGGAGCAAGAACACGGTGTCACATACAGAGGTAGGGCAGTGAAAAAAGTGTCTAGGCCGCTCGCTGCCGATCTCTCTCGCGACTCGTCTTCGTATCCACCCTCACGTATTCGCTCTCGTCCGACGCACTGCCGTCCGGTTCCTTCTTCACGGCCACGTACGCCTCGCCGAGAATCTGCAGTGCAACGGCACGCAGAGTGGCTTTGCTACGGGGGACGGTCGCATCCTCTAGCACGCGATCGCAAGTCTCACGCAGGACAGACTCTATTTCGAGCTTCGTTCCCTGATAAATGCGCTCGAGTGATAGCCTTCAATGATGGGGAGGATCAACAGACCTTGAAAAGGGCTTGGAGACCCTTCTCGGCAGCTTGTTCTTCCAGACGCTTTTTCTCCTCAGGCGATAAGCTTCCCGCCTTCTCGGCGGCTTGTATTTGATCGAAAACACTCTTCAGTTCGATAGCCGAACGAAGTGTCGATACCCTATCACCGGTAAGGATCTTCGCGCAAGACGGTACCGGGACACTCACGTCTCGCTGAACACATGATACTTTCCTTGCACGTTGTGCAACCAACCTCCGACACCAAACAGCGACTGGCTGGTGGCTAAAAAGTGTTTCGCCTTGGATGCGTAGACAAAGCCGACCGCATGCAAGAGCTCAACACCATACGACTCCCTCCTGAGCTCTCTGATCCAAGCGTCATCGTGTTGAATATGTCCTCGAAGGAAAAGGAAGACGAACTCTGCTTCGAGTTGACAGATCGTGCGCCAACTTCTAGACACCTCTGAATCATCGGGACCCGTCGCCGACTCCGTAAAGATGCCAAGTTTACGCTCCAAGTTCTCCACGCTGTTCAAATGTGAGAACAAGAAAAGATGGGCAGCCAAGACATGCACTAACAGCTTTCGTACCCGCTCAGTGCGAGCTTCGGCTTTCTAACAGAGTTATCGGAAGTGCAGCAGAGACCAAGAAAAGTCGAGTTACCTCGGCCGTGGTTTTCCTCTCCTTCTCTTCTTTCCGTGTCTTCTCCTCCTCTGTCAGAATCTCTTTGCCCTTGGCATCACGTTTCACTTCTTTACTATCTCCCCCTTCTACTTCTTCGGCCTCTTGCAAAGCTGTCTTCATATCTCTGGCCAAGCTAATCTGACCAATGATCGGGAGGAATCGTTCGCCGCCAAATATTGCACCGAAAACCTCCTCGGGGTCGACGAAACCTCCTTCGGGGGCACTCTCTTTCGGACCGAACTCGTTGTACTTCCTACGAAGTGTTGGATCTGAAAGTGTCTGGTAAGCAATCGCAATCTCCTTGAAACGCTCTTCGGCACGCGGATCGTCTGGATTCTTGTCTGGATGATGCTTGATAGCCAACCGCCCTGAACGACAACGTTGTGGATGAGGATTACAAAAAAGCAGAGAAATAAACTAAAAGAGAGTACTCACGATACGCCTTCTTGACGTCCTCTGTGGTGGCATCTATTGGGATCCCAAGGAGATCGTAATACCCGGTCTCCAAGGGTTTCTCCTGTGTGCCAATCCTCCGGCCCTTTCGTGCAACGGAAGAGGTAGGATTCGAGCCATTGGAAGCCTGTTGTGTGGAGGAAACGGATACACCAGGCGGTAGTTGTACCGGATAGAACACATGCTGGTATACACTTTGACATTGGACGCACCGGACGTGGAGCAGGGTTCCTGGAGGAGGCGTCGACGAGGGTACGGGAAACTCTAATGCGGCACTGCATGTGCCACACTGCGAGCGCACATGTGGGCTATATAGTCGTGACGAAATTAGGGGATACGTAGTGTTCATCGTCGTTCACCGTCAGGTCACCTTTGCACTGCGCGCTCGGGAACGCCGAAAAGGCAATAATGGGTCACGTGGGTGTAACCCGTCTTTGGTCGTCACGTGACTCGGACCACGTCGCGATGATAACAAACAAACGTCAACAATCGCTGTCCACATGGTCGATCGCGATTTTTCCTTGTCTTTGGAGCTATGGCCAGTCTCCATCGCCCGGCCATGTCTCGCTCCGTGAGCAAGGCCAATCAACCCGTCTGTCTTGCCCCTCTCCGTGCCCGGCATGCTCTCTTCGATGCTGTTCTAGAACTGTCGGATGGCACCATCTACCAAGGCGTTAGCTTTGGCGCAGAGGGCAAGAGTGTAGCTGGCGAATGTGTCTTTCAGACTGGTTAGCCATTCCACTTCATTGTCCGCAAGCAGTTATCCACCGGACGTTCAGGCATGGTTGGGTATACCGAGTCGTTTACCGACCCATCTTACGAGGCTCAGATCCTTGTCCTCACATACCCTCTCGTTGGCAACTATGGTGTTCCGGAGCGACATCATTCGCTTGATCACCTACCGTCGGAATTCGAATCGTCGCGTATTCACATAGCCGCCTTGGTTGTCGCCTCGTACTCGGACAATTACAGTCATTTTTTGGCAAACTCTTCTCTGGGAACTTGGCTACAAGAAAACGGTGTCCCTGCCATTTATGGCGTTGACACACGTGCGCTCACTCAAAAGATTCGTGAAAATGGGTCTATGCTTGCAAGAATTTTGGCACGCAAGCCAGAGGCACCTCGTGGCCGCTGGCCCTCGCTCATACCAGACTCTCAGCCGGTTTCGCGAGCGTCCTCCCCGACTCCGAGCTCGTTTTGGAGGGAGGGTTTCCTCGACATTCCCTTCCGCGATCCCAACCGGGACAACCTGGTCGCTGCTGTATCACTGACATCCCCCCGGATCTTCCGGCCAACGACCAAACCGCGTTCACATCCTTCGGGCCGTCCCCTTTGCGTTATCGTCGTTGATGTTGGGATGAAGTACAATCAAATCCGCTGTTTTACGAAGCGGGGTGTGGAGGTAAAGGTGGTCCCTTGGGATTATGACGTTGTCCAAGATCCCGAACCTTATGATGGACTTTTTGTCTCGAACGGACCAGGTGATCCGTCGATGCTCACCGCGACGATTGCGACTCTCTCGCGTGCAATGCAAAAAGCGGACAAACCTATATTTGGTATCTGTCTCGGACACCAGTTGCTCGCACTTGCTGCTGGTGCGAAAACCTCAAAGATGAAGTACGGTAACCGTGGTCACAATATCCCGTGTACGGATGCACTGTCTGGCAGATGCTACATCACGAGCCAGAATCACGGTTATCAGGTCGATGCGAACACACTTCCCACTGGCTGGAAAGAATTGTTCAAGAATGCTAATGATGGAAGCAACGAAGGTATCTATTGCGAGGGCAGGCCCTTCTTCTCTGTACAGTTCCATCCCGAGTCTGCACCTGGACCCCGCGACACCGAATTTCTCTTCGACGTCTTCGTTCAGAACATAGAAGAATGCATCTCATCCAAGTCGCTCGTCCCGATCTCTCTACCTGGGGGTCGAAAGGACGACAACGAAAAGCGTAATCCGCGTGCAAAGGTCCAGAAAGTCCTTATACTAGGCTCGGGTGGTCTGTCCATTGGACAAGCTGGCGAGTTTGACTATTCCGGGTCACAGGCTATCAAGGCCCTCAAAGAGGAGGGTATATACACAATCCTCGTCAATCCCAACATAGCGACCATCGCAACGTCAAAGGGCTTGGCTGACAAGGTTTACTTCCTCCCGGTCACTCCCGAGTTCGTTCGGAAGGTAATCAGGTATGAAAAGCCTGACGGGATCTACGTGACCTTTGGTGGTCAGACGGCCTTGAATGTCGGCGTTAAGCTCAAGGACGAGTTTGCGGCTCTGGGCGTTCAGGTACTCGGTACACCGATCGAGACAATCATTGCTACAGAGGACCGTCAGTTGTTTGCTCAGGAGATGGAAAGTATCGGTGAACGTTGTGCTCAATCTAGCACCGCTACAACAACTGACGAAGCGATCGCTGCTGCACGGGAGATTGGATTCCCAGTAATCGTGCGAGCTGCTTATGCACTCGGCGGTTTAGGATCGGGGTTTGCCCAAGACGAAGCTCAGTTGCGTGCTTTGTGCAGTAGGGCGTTTGCAACGAGCCCACAAGTCCTTGTTGAGAAGAGTATGAAAGGCTGGAAAGAGATCGAGTACGAGGTTGTTCGTGACTGCCGCGATAACTGCATTACGGTCTGTAACATGGAAGTACGTGCTTGTTTAAACATTTATTGTCGTTGACTGACTTGTTGAGTAGAACTTTGATCCGCTAGGCATACACACCGGAGACTCTATTGTTGTCGCTCCATCACAGACTTTGTCCGACGCTGACTACAATATGCTCCGGACCACCGCAATCAATGTTATCCGACATTTAGGAGTGATCGGGGAGTGTAATATACAATATGCTTTGAATCCGCTCTCGCAGGAGTACTGCATCATTGAAGTTTGTGGTCGGCGATTCGAGGCTCAATCTTGTCTCATGTCTCTTCCAGGTCAATGCCCGTCTCTCGAGGTCCTCTGCGTTGGCTTCGAAAGCCACTGGATACCCATTGGCTTTCATCGCTGCAAAACTGGGTCTTGGTATTCCTCTCAACGAGATCAAGAACACCGTGACGAAGGTGACCAGTGCCTGTTTCGAGCCTAGCTTAGACTATGTTGTTGTCAAGATTCCTCGTTGGGATCTCAAGAAATTCAGTCGCGTCAGTCATCTCTTAAGCAGTAGTATGAAGAGTGTCGGGGAGGTCATGAGCATTGGAAGGAATTTCGAAGAAACTATTCAAAAGGCGATTCGTGCAATTGACGATCAGTTCCTTGGCTTTGCAAAGGTGGGTCAATCGCCAGTGCCCCGGGTAACATGTCAAACACCTTTCAGAATGACTTCGTCGCGAACATTGACGAAGAGCTTCTGAATCCCACTGACAAGCGTATCTTTGCGATTGCTTCTGGCTTCCATCTGGGCTATAGTGTCGACAAGATTTGGCAAATGACGAACATCGACAAGTGGTTCCTGTCAAAGCTTCTTAACATCCACCATATGGAGATGCAACTGAGGTAGCTTGGGTCCTGTTCTCTACCACTACATGATCCCACTAACCTTGCGAGCAGAGAATCCACCGTTTCCTCCCTCACCAGTGACATTCTACTACAAGCCAAGCAATTAGGTTTCTCCGACCGACTCGTAGCTAGTTGCATTGGATCTACAGCGCTTGGCGTGCGCCGCCTCCGACAGGAAGTGTCGATTTCTCCGTTTGTCAAGCAGATCGACACGGTAGCCGCTGAGTTTCCAGCGCTCACGAATTATCTTTACACTACCTATAATGCAGCGCGGCATGATGTCTCTTTCGAGGATCGAGGTGTCATGGTGCTTGGTTCTGGTGTATATCGAATCGGCTCTTCCGTCGAGTTCGACTGGTGTGCAGTCAGGGCTATTCGAACTCTTCGCGAGCAAGGCTACCCCACGATCATGGTCAACTACAACCCTGAGACAGTCAGCACTGACTACGACGAGGCCGATCGCTTGTACTTTGAGAACATCAGTCTGGAAACCATTCTAGACATCTACGACACAGAGCGCTCCAGAGGCGTCATCTTGTCGATGGGTGGTCAGACACCAAACAATATCTCACTTCCCTTGTTCCGCCAGAATGTGAAGATCTACGGAACCTCACCAGAGTTGATTGACACCGCAGAGAACCGATACAAGTTCTCTCGTATGCTGGACGAAATTGGTGTCGATCAACCGCAGTGGAAGGAGCTCACCAGTTTCGAGGAAGCACTCACTTTCTGTGAATCTGTCGGCTATCCTGTTCTTGTGCGACCGTCGTATGTTCTTTCCGGCGCAGCGATGAATGTGGTGTCTACCGGCCACGATCTGTCCAACTATCTGACTCAGGCTACTGCGGTCTCTCGCGACCACCCCGTCGTGATCAGCAAATATATCGAACAAGCCAAGGAGATCGAGATGGATGCTGTGGCCAAGGATGGCCAGATGATCATGCATTTCATCTCTGAGCACGTAGAAAATGCAGGAGTGCACTCTGGCGACGCCACATTAATCCACCCACCTCAGGATCTTGCACCTGCGACTGTCCGGCAGATCGAAGAAGCAACTGCAAAAATAGGAAACGCGCTAAACGTCACTGGACCATTCAACATCCAGTTCATCGCGAAGAACAACGAGATCAAGGTTATTGAGTGTAATTTGCGCGCTGCTCGCTCCTTCCCTTTCGTCTCGAAGGTAACTGGCATCGACGCGATTGAAATGGCGACGAAGGTGATGCTCGGAATTCCTGTCGAGCCTTACCCCGACCCTGGCCTCCCAGCGGATTATGTTGGCGTCAAGGTTCCACAGTTCAGCTTCAGTCGGTTATCCGGTGCTGACCCGGTACTCGGAGTAGAAATGGCTTCTACTGGTGAGGTCGCTTGTTTTGGCCGCGACAAATTCGAGGCGTATCTCAAGGCCCTTATTTCGACGGGCATCGTGTTACCAAAGAAGAACATCCTATTCTCCGTTGGTAGCTACAGGGAGAAGCTAGAGATTCTCCCATCTGTCCAAAAGTTACATGCTGCGGGCTATAACATCTTTGCTACAAGCGGGACGGCTGATTTCCTGACAGAGCACAACGTTCCCTGCAAGGTAGGCGTTGTATGACTACCCCTTTGGTACTGCTCTTATCACTGTTTAGTATCTGGAGACGCTTCCTGAAGGAAGCAGTGACTTGCAGAAAACTGAATATTCACTCACGCAGCATCTGGAGAACAATCTGATTGACATGTACATCAACCTTCCGTCAAAGAACAATTACCGTCGTCCGGCTAGTTACGCCAGCAAAGGCTATCGTACGAGGAGGATGGCGGTCGACTTCGCTATCCCGCTCATTACTAACATCAAAAATGCCAAGCTTCTTGCTGAGGCCCTCGTTCGCAAGTTACCACTCGATGTCTCAAATATCGACTCCAAAAGCTCGTACCTTACACATGTACTACCAGGACTCATCAACGTTGCCGCTTTTGTCCCGCGAATCACCGCTGAGTCCGGTGATGACAGCTTCAATGAGGCGACACAGGCAGCTCTTTGTGCTGGATTCACCACATCCGTAATCCTTCCTCATGGCCTGGACGGGTCAATTACAGACTCTCAGAGTTTGCAACACGTCCAGGATATTGCTGCAAGCAACGCATATAGCAATTACGCGCTGAGCGTTGCTACCGCTAACGGTCAAGTTGTCCCACTGGTCGATGAATTCAAGCCCGACGTTAAAGCACTCTTCATAGCATTCCATGAACCCGCCGGCCCTCCAGAAATCTCTGCCGTCGCGGCTCATTTTGCTTCGTGGCCAACGGAGAAGATGATCGTTACGGATGCAAGGGGCTCCAATCTCGCATCTGTCCTTCTCCTTGCCAGCCTTCATAATCGCAGCGTTCATGTCACCGACGTCCGAAGCAAAGAGGATCTGCTCTTGATATCCCTTAGCAAGGCTAGACACCTCAAAGTCACCTGCGACGTTTCTATTTATACGTTGTCTTTCAACCGCGGTCAGTACCCCCAATCCACGCTTCTTCCATCCATTGAAGATCAAGCTGTATTTTGGGAAAATTTTGAGGCAATCGACGCGTTTTCCATTGGAAATTTACCCTACTACATGGCGGTGGAACAAGGGCGGAAGGGCTCTGCGTGGTCTGGCATCGAGGAGACCATCCCGCTATTACTCACGGCTGTCGCCGCTGGACGCATCACACTTCAAGATGTCCGAATGCGAACGTATGACAATCCTATTCGTATCTTTGGTCTTCCTGAACTAGCCAATACTCATGTGGAGGTTGTCATTGGACGTCGTTCTCAGTTCGTATCTCATCACGGTCGATGGTCTCCTCTCGACGGGAGCATTGTGGATGGATCCTTGCACAGGGTCGTCCTGCACGGAAAGACCCTGTTTTTGGACGGGACACTGTCTCCAGCAGCCCTTGGCAAAGACGTGTCGAGTGCCGCAATCTCTCGACCTGTCGCCGAGTCCCGCGGGGCGGTGATAGTCCCCGCTGTGAAGCCAGAGTTTGTTCCAAGCCATGCTCCTACGAAGGGCGTTGATGCTCACCCGCCAGCCCACCCCACACTCGGACCAGCTAGCACTAATTTATCGCACGGTCCGCTTCCCGCTTTCCACCGTCGACATATCATTTCAGTGAAGCAATTTAACCAGCGAGATATGTACGATCTCTTTTCCCTGGCCCATGAAATGCGTCTCCAGGTGGAGCGTAGTGGAACACTCGATATTCTGAAGGGCAGAGTGCTTTGTAACTTGTTCTACGAACCCTCGACACGCACAAGTGCTTCGTTTGACGCGGCAATGAAGCGTTGTGGCGGTGAGGTCATTCAGGTCAACGCTGAAACTTCCTCGGTGCAGAAAGGAGAGACACTTGCAGACACCGTCCGCACCGTTGGCTGCTACGCCGATGCTATCGTGATTAGACACCCCGATGTTGGGAGTGCACAATTGGCTGCAAAATTCTCCCCAGTCCCCGTGATAAACGCGGGGGACGGTATCGGAGAGCACCCGACTCAGGTGTGTGAACTCGCTCTGAACCTTGGAGCAATTGATTAAGTTTGACTTTGCAAGGCGTTATTGGATGTCTACACTATTCGGTCTGAGCTCGGCACGGTCAATGGACGCACGATCACGATACTCGGTGACTTGAAAAATGGACGTACTGTGCATAGTCTTGTGACCTTGCTGTGTCACTATTCCGTTAGCCTCAACTTTGTCGCACCTTCGTCGTTATCCATGCCCGCCAGTGTCGTGTCTGCAGCACGCAAGGCTGGGATCAACGTGCGACAGCTCGAGTCCTTGGAAGAAGTGCTCCCCCAGACAGACGTTCTCTACGTCACCCGAATCCAGAAGGAACGAATTGTGGACGAATCGGAGTGGCAGAAAGTCAAGGACTCGTACAGAGTCGACCATGCCCTTTTGTCCCGAGCAAAAGAAGACATGGTCGTCATGCACCCCCTTCCCAGAGTCAATGGCGAGTGCACATGTTCTCTTTTCTTTTTCGTGCTTCCTTTGTGGTGACGTTCGCACCTTGTCTTGAATTGTATCTGACCCTTGCCCGTCACCCACAGAAATCGATCCTGAAGTCGATTTTGACTCGCGTCGCGCGGTTTACTTCCGCCAGATGCGTTATGGACTTTTCGTGCGTCGCTCATTATTTGAACGCGTTCCTGGGTGCCTCGACTAAATGTGCCTTCTTTTTTTGCATAGATCCGAATGGCGCTACTTGCTAGCGTTTTAGGAGCAGTATAAGGGAATCTTGGACTGGTGGCCGTTGGTTTACAAGTAGGTACTCGTGGGATATTGTCGTGGTGAAATAGGGACTCGAAAGGAATAAGGTATATGGGACGACTAGACGGACGAGTAGCTTAAACGCGCGTAGATAGCCCCGCAATGGGATCAGCGCACTTTGCCCTGCCTGCTTCGCCTGCTTTGTCTCCCCCTGATCTACTTGCTTGACGATTCCTCGTTTATCCGACAGAAAGCGGCACACATGTGGGATAAAAGATCCAACTACGGGTTATAGGATGCAGACAAAAACACGTAGGAATCACTGCCAATTACAGCCAAATGTGCGGAGGAGTTCGCCAGTCGGAAGGGGAAAACTAGAACCGAGACACTTGGTACTGGAAGACGAACCAGGCGGCTGTATCCCCCTGCTTCCGACGTTGCGCTCACAACCTAGATCTTGAATAACAGCGGTATTCAGCGCCTATCTCTGCGTCGTCAGGGACAGACTGGCGGGCGGTCCATCGTTCCCTGTGACATGGGTACCCCGATCAAGAGTTTCATCGGTGCACAACCTTTTCAGTGTTCTCTGTACTCACCATGGGCTTACCAGCGTGGATAACTGGAATCGACGATGAGATGCTCCTCACTTGCAGCAAGGGATGCACCATGGGCGACGTGTGGTTGAATGGTTAGGGCGCCAGGACGTGTATCGCATGTGCTTCGAAACGAATCACCGAGACTGGCGGTTCAGTCACGTGAAGAGATAACGAGAAGCTAGCCATTAATACCTGACATCCTTGGACGCCCACGACCATTCTTTGCCATAAGAGCTCCCCGAGGCCGAGCGGAGGTGTCTGGTGCGAGAGGATACGTACGCAAGGTAGCGTATGCGACTTCCATTTGACCTATCGAAAGGGCATGGTAAAAGGGTGTTGCAGTACCTAAGGCCTGGCCATTCAACGGAATAAGTTTAGTAGCAGGGAATATCGCATCCAAACTCTGAGAACACACGTCTCTGCAGTCGAGATTCTTCAGACCCGACTCATGAGGATTAATCCTCCATACCTGGGTGTAACACTGTGAGGACCTCCATCGCCTGGCAAATCGCATACAAACCATAGCGTGCTCCGGGAACCCGTATCGATAGGCGTCCCCATATAGCAATGTCAAATGCGACTTCCTCACCCCCCGAATAGAGTACATTCCGCGTGCGAGAAAGTCCGACTGCGAGCCAAGTCGCAAGTCTTTAGGTCACTGGACCCCTTCGGAAACGCCCACACGACGACCAAAGTCGAGCGGTCGTCGGTGTGAACTTGTATCTCCGGGATGCGAAACAGGCGGCGATGAGGGCGGCAGTGAGCACTTTCGTTAGCACGTTATGTTCTGCTGAGACATCAGGTACTAACCAGTAGCAGTAGTATCGGCACCGGAACATGATGTCGAAACGGTTTGAGCTACCCTATTGTCACTGAGTTGATGACCACTAACCAGGTTCTGCGCGGTTCTGATCTAGTTCCAATGGGATTGGGACTGATCGCTTCGAGCCGAAGTATAGTATAGTGCGCCCCTTTGATCCGAACGAACCGTCACTCGGCAGTCACAAAGTGTCGCGAACAGTCACACATGCCGAACCCCAACTCCGCCCGGCACAACGTACTGGCAAAAAGATCGTACGTACCTCGACGCGACGATGAGACGGAAGAGATGTGTATCCGAGTGCTGCAGGACTGCAAATTTGCAAAGGTGGGCCGAGGTTGCAGACTCGACACCACGTAAGGGCAGGTCCTTCCCCACAGGACGGCGAGTTCCTCGTCGGCGATCACTGAGGGCTGTACACGTACGGAATGTCTTCGAAACATCACACACGTTCAAGGCTTTGGCAGCGAAGACGGGCAGGAGGCCATCACCCCAAATACTGTGTATCCGTGACACACAGAGTGGAGCCAGACAGCGAAGCTGACCCGCGAAGGCGAGGCTATCCAAGTGCATCGGCAAGAAACACTTCAAACTCAGCTCCAAATTGTGACACAAGCGTGACAAGTGGCGTGACACACATACGCCCTAGACATATGGGCGAATATCTGGTAGAGTTACCAGATGACCATGACCGCCGGCGTCAGAATCGTAGGAATAAAAGAGAGAACAATTGGCGGTGTGAGTCTCCCAGACCTTACCGGATGTGCTCCAGTTGAACGTTAGGTCCGGATCCTTTGATGTTTTTTCTTTCTTTCTGTGAACTCAACCCCAGCGCCATTTTAATCTCCGTCGTTGCATTTCTCAAACCCGATAGGCGCTGGCTGTGGCGGGAGTGGCCGACCCGACGGTGACAAGAAATCCTGCAGATAGAAGCTGGAAAATAGTCCGCCAGCAAGCCACTGAGGGTAATGGGCTTGATCCGAGCTGAACTGACCAAAAAGCATTGACTCTAACGCGCCAAGAGGGACCATGCTGCGACTGAGTTTTCGGTACCGGATTCCTTCACTGGCTGGTTGGCCTATCCCCAACGCGGCATCATCTCAAGTGTCAATCTGGCAGGACCTACTTCACCTGTCCTATGGAGATGGAACGTCCCCTAGAGTCATGCTCACACATCAGCACAAAAGGATACGGCGAGCGGGATGTCCATCCACTAGTCTAGTTGGTCCAGAAGCAGGCGGAGCTATTACCCCAGACTCGAGTCACTGCAGGGTCTTACCGCAGATATAGCCTCTTGGTAACTCTGATCTAGACCCGCTTTGGCACGAGCAAGTTTAAGCATGTAACTGGTACTAACTAAACTAGGGACCCCCGCACACAAGATCGGATCGTCTACTAACTACTAGCCATTACTGACACTCCGTTGCACTGCCGTATTTGGACACCGCTCATTTTCACACTTTGTGCTTCCCTCCGGTCTTGTACACACTCACTGGACGTAAGTTGCATATTCTCGCTATCATCTAGATCCAGCTCTGACTTGTAGCAGGTCCTACTATCCTACGTCCAGGTCTCCCGCCTCTGGAGGACAATTACGCCCTCTAACCAAGGCGATCCTGTATTATCTACCATTCATGCGTGCGATATCGCACACTGTCATTTGCCTACAGCGAATCTGGCACCTTGGGGGACATCCATCTTGATATGAGCGACACTGGTTGGTGTTATGCTTGTAGGTGCAATTAGAGCCGAAATCCCCGTTAATGTGTTCCTTGTGATTGCCAAGGACTGGATGGCATCAGTCCGACCCGATCAATCGGTCAAGAGAAGATGAACGTATCTGCAGGAATTGAAAGGTACTATCATCCGATCAGAGGTGTCGCATCCGAAAGACGAATGAAACAACCTCCAGAGATCACGGAGCGCGCGGACTCGCCAGACCGTATTGCGGCAGTGCCATGCAGGACATCTCAGTTCCAATCATGTGGCGGGGCTGTCCTCGTTCCCGAGGCTGGTCGACAGGTCTTGTGGGATTGGCAGGAACAGGGGAGTAGCCGGTGGACTTCACTGGGAGGCGGTTAAGGCGGACTGCCGGTCCAATCCGTGAGGCCATTACGCGATGTGTTGACTGCCAAGTGTCAACAGGACCCTCCAGTGGGTGAGGCTCAATCTATGGTTAACATCTCCATTCTGTGATATAAAAATGGAGAATGTACGCTGCACCTGGAGTCGTGGGGCCGCATTGTACACGAGCCACCGCAGGTGCTGAACTGGATCCTCAGCTACACTAGTTCCGCGACACGGACCGGTTGGTGCACTGCCCCACTCACAGGACACCACCGCCCTTCCCTAGTCCCTGACGAACACGTTTCGACTGGAGTCGTTGTCCTGCGCTCAGCGGACAGTCGTATTTTTGTCACTGGGTGCACTGCACGATCCCAGACCTTACACACACAATGTATCTCAGTGCAGCATCCAAGATCTCTGGCTCTCATGGAAATACGCATACCGACCCAGACGTGGACAACTAGTCGTCCTGTGAGTCTCTCGACTTCGTGATACTCACGAACTGTCAACGTTCCACATCCATATCGAAGGGAAGTGATGGTTCATTTTCCCATGTTCCATCAAGTGCTTTTATTGTGACCATATGATCAGCTACTACCGTCCGAAATTAAATCCAGAGTCGTTCATCGTGGTACCTGGCGAATGGCTGCCACGACTCGCATGGGAAACCTGTACCACCATCAAAATGGTTCCCGATCATGTGGCATCTTTGGACAATTCAGACTCTGCTTGGAACTCCATGTGGTAGCCGTCAATTCGGTTCCATCCCATCGTTACTCTCCCACTGCCTTCCTCTTTCGAGCGCTCCGGGTGTAGGACATAGGAGATACTGCGTCAGCTGTTAGGTCATGCATGCTACTTCTTGACACGTCGTACTCACGTTATTGCAGGTTCGTTATGTAAAGCTTATGCTGGATAAATGAAACTATCCGAACGACAACTGCCAGTTAAGGGTCACTCTCAAGGGGTGACGTTTACCCCCGTGCCCAGAGTTTGATGACCCCGAACCGAATAACTTCGAGGTACCGGTTCAGTGCATCACCGGTGGCAACAGCGGCCCGTGTACATTCACGCAAGCGCAAGAGATTTAAACATCTCGAGGCTACCATGTTGCCAGGTGCACGTTGGCATCCACCCCCGTTGTCGATTCCGGTGTCTCCGTCTCGAAAACATGGACCAGGGCCAAACATCACAGGCGACCCCGTCAGCCGCACCGCAGGCTCCGGTCCCTGCGGCTCGGTCCGAGACCACTGGAGACACCCTCGACCGTATTCAGGTCATCGCTCCTAGCCCAAGGGATAGTAATCTCGCCTCAACTGTAGGGCAACCTCAAAGCGCATCTACGGATCAGCCTCTCCTCGGTCAAGCGTCCGAAGATCACCACACGACCTCGCGTTCCTATGAGAACGCGTACGCGGACCCTGAGCGTCCCCCGCCATCCGCTCGCATTCGGAACGGGCACGGGCGCGCGCATTCAAATCACCACCACCACGGCTTGGGGTCGATCATCGGTCTCCCATTACCACGGCACAACAGCTCTGGAATCGATTGGATAGTTCCTGTGGATGAAAAGGACCATGTGAGTCCCATGTTCGTCTCTTCTGGATATGTCACGAACGTGACTCTTCGTGATCCCGCTAGTCGCGTCGCACCGTGGGCGAACGCCTTAAGCCAACGATTAGCAACGCCATGGTCGAGAGGAACAAGTATGCTAGGAGAGGTCAGTGCATTCGGGCTGTCTGAACCTAATTTGCAGGCTGATAGCAGGCCGTGCATGTCATGTCCAGCGACGTGGATGGCATACGCTCTTAACTGCGCGATCGGCTTGCAAGTACTCTTGGGAGCTTTGATGACGGGCATCTCAGCCGGTCTCTCAAATCCCAGACGGGTAAGGATTTTTTGTCTTGAAAAATTTGATGGTGTTCAATTGAACCAAAAAAAGGCACAAGTCGCAACTGCGGTGTTAGGTCGGTGAGATCCGTGGGTCCAATGTCAACCGTGTGTTCATGTTCGTCATCCAAGGCGGTTTATCTACGTTGGTTGCCTCTTTCCTAGCCCGCGCACGGGGTTCCGGGGAGCCCGAGCTGTCCTCCATGCGAGCAAAGGAACTTGAACAATTTTTGCGAGACTGTATGGCCTTTCAGATCGATCATGCGCATGAGTACGGCACGCCTGAGAACAAGTTGGATCTTCGGGTATTGCACTTGAGACGAAGACTGGAAGAAATCCTCGGTAACCCGGCCGAGTGCGTCGTGGTTTCCAGCATCTCACATTCCGCTATGCTAAGCGCTCCTTGATAGGCCGCCCATCGGGGTCACCGCCGCTCAGGCTCTGGAAAGTACCCGGAAAGCCGGGGTTACGGCTCCCCAAGCTCTGGATAAGAGGCCCATCGGAGTCACTGGCGCTCAATCTGCGTTTGTTTGACCCCGCTATCGTGAAGTTCATCCCCTCCTTTACTTACTTAATTCGTTGGGTCTACATGATCAGCAGCATTGACTTGCCAGTCCACACTTTGGGTGTCGCACATAGGCTGTGCTCTAGTACATTACTTTCTGTCGAACACCTTTGTCGGCATGTTCACATAAACGCTCGTATTCACGAAACCAAATGATCATCGGCTTTCTTAATACCCTACCCTAGACTTTTGTGTCTGAATACAGTAGCAGATAGAGAAAGGGAGGTACGTGTCCAGTCACGTGAGCGATGGGACGGGGGACGCTTTAAAGTGTCCGAGCTGCGTATGTCGCCCAAACCACCCACTCGCGGCGCTCTCAGACTCGCCAACTTGAACTCGAGTCCTCTGTTTCGACCAGCGATGAAAACCAAGAACAAACAGACCAAATTCCCAGTGGTGAGACCTCCGCCCTCACATGCAACGCCCTGTATTATTTTGGGACCTCACGGCCGACCGAGATTGCAGGCCCGGATAAAGAAAATCATGCAAAAGGACGAAGAGGTGGGCAAGGTCGCGCAGGCGACGCCAGTCGTGATATGTACGCCCTCATTTCCTACGCGCATCGCACACCATGAATGTGCCTCAACGCCCTGCTTCTTTGGGACCCCACCTTTCTTCGCACAACCCGTCGCAGCAAAAGCACTCGAGCTTTTCCTCGCCATGATCGTGGAGGAGGCGAGCAAGGTCACGCTTGAACGGGGTGCGAAAAAGGTCGAGGCGTATCATCTGTGGGTGTCACTCTCGTCTTTGCTCTCTCTTCCCATCCTTTCTCTCCCTCTCTCGTTCTCCCTCTCTTATGTGATCGCTGTGGACGTGTCATTCCCTAGAAAACATGCCGTTGAAACGACGGAGATGCTAGACTTTTTGAAGGAGATCGTGGAATCCGTGCCGGATCCATCGGCTGGTGGAACTATCGACCTCGAAGCCGAAGCTGCGGAGGGTTCAAAACGCAAACGAGGCAAAGCGAGGAAAAACGGCACGTCTAGCACTTCTGGGGAACAGAAGAAGCGCCGCAAAAAGAAGGGCGACACTGATGCCGATGGCGGGGGGGAAGAAGGCGCAATAGGCGCAAAATCGGAACCAGAAGGCGACACGGCTATGGACGAGGACGATGACAGGGATGGTTATCCGGAACCAAGCCATCGAGATCAGGATGGTGATTGGCGGGATGACGAGAATTCACCCTATATTCCGCGGTGACGACAGTGTGAACAAAACACCAACGCTTGTATCTTCTTGGCAGAACATGATACACTGTCGTCTCTGGGGCAAGACTAGATGTAATTCATTAAACCAACTCAGCCTCGCCCCTCATGATAAGCTGCTCGACAACCGAGTAAGGAGTTAAAGAGATGTGTCCCTTATCCATCGTCAGGGTAGAACCGCTGACCAAGGGTCATTTCATCGTCTAGTACGGCGAAGAGCGAGACGACTCACTCGGGTAGTCTCACTGGCGGACATTTCTGACGTGCATGAACAAAGACGGCATGGCTCTTATCAGGCTCAGCAACTACAAGAGGCTGTGAGAGACGTTCTAAATCCATTTTGGCGCTTACTCATCGGCGGAAGAAAAGGTGTCTTATCGTCCAACGTTTGCTGGGTTTCCGGTAGACCCTGCAGAACTGAGACGTAAAAGTGCTGGTCGGTAAGTCTTGCGAACCTAGAACGCAAGCCGTCAGCCAACCATTCGACGCGAGCAACAGGGTCCATTTGACCACCTGCGGGCATGCTCTACTTCGTTCTCCGAGAGGCGTTGTTGAGCCTCCAAGTTGATCATGATGTGTCGAGCAAATTTTTCAATCTGTAGCGATGGTTCGTTTGCTGGGATTGGGAGGGGAGAGGGAGGGAGGGGGGGGGGCCGATGCAAACGTTGGGCACCGAAGCATCCGAAATAGATTGGCTCACCTTGAACAGCCTCGTGCGAAGGTATGATCTGACGATGAACTTGACCCGCTCGACCTCCGTCTGAGCGAGCACAATCCGGAAGTGCTCCTCCTCAGACGACGACGGGTCAGACAACAGCAACTGAACGATCTCGGACTGCAACGATAAGGAAATATATCAAGACATGAACAACAGCGAGGAGAGAAGGGCGTTCTCGTTCGGTCGCGAGTCTCAACAGCGACGTACCTGACGCCGTATGTGATCGAGTAACCCGGCGAGGACGTGTTCGGCGACTGGGAGAATGTCTGGCGCGTGCCGCTCGTTCATCCAATGTCGGATGAGCTGCTGGAGGGGCGTTTCTTCAGCGTCTTCCTCGAACAGCGGTGGGTCGGGGAGTATCGGTAAGGCGTCGCCGCCGTCGTCACCGCGTGGTGCGTTCCGTAGTCGGTCCTGGAACGCATCGTTGCCGTGATCGAGCCTGCTGAAAAAGTTGTCGTCGTCGTTCATCGCCATGGCCAGGCAAACCAGGTGGCGGAAACACTCAGAAACGCGTCGAGGCCTCGGAAGAGCTATTCGATCCCTCGTCGCGATCGCAGTGGAACTAGGACTCACCGGCGAAGAGGAAGATATGGATGTGGTCTTGTACAAGGCGACAAGCCCGTTCAGGTTGCAGATGGCGCACGCGCTCGTCGTTCTGGAGTACGCTCACGACCGGCGCGGTGCTATGGCCCATGGGGGCGACGCATGCTCGAGATATACACCAAATAGCGATGGCATCGACGAATATGATACATGACACGTCTACTGCAAGACACTACAAGGCTGGAGGTGCACGCAGATTCTTCATACAGCGTCGTTCTCCACCAGCTTGCCACAAACGATGTACTTGTGCGAAAAGTGCTCGATCCAACCTAAAAGACGATGAGCGTACACTTGACGAAGCAGGACGCCGTGCAGTACCTTTCATATTTTCGCTAGGGAACGCATACGTCAGAAAGAGCACACGCACGTCCAAGTGACTACACCTACACTTCGTCTGAGCGGAGATCCTGCAGTTTATCTAGGGGCTGATCGATTGGAGTCAACATTTCTGGATGGGAGGGGCAGTGTCAAGCGGTGCGTGGAGTCGTACTCGCAAGAGACATACCCAGGTCGAAAGACTGCTTGGCCATACCCCGAGAGGCGTCCCGGCCCGCAAAATTGCCGTACATGGCCCCTGAGGAACGTTGGCAACCTGAGGCCGTGGCGTGAAACCGAGCGATGAGCGCGCACCAGGTCCATAAAAGTTGCGTCCCGCGGTAACATCAAAGACGATACCATTTATTGCAAGCAGAATCCTTCCGCCGTCTTTGCCGTCAAAAGGTTCCAGGGTCCTTGGAGTGTACGTGCGATACAGGACCGTAGCTGAATGAGCTTTGGGCATCCATGAATAGCCCTTCTTGAACTCGTGCGGGACGCGCTTCGTAGATGGGATGGGTGGGAAGACGATCTTTTGGACTGAATAGAGTATATAGACGAGCAGTGCCGTGTTCACGGGTGTCGCAAAGTTGAGCGCGGACGCCATATCGTCGATGAAGTGGATGTGGAGAGCGTCTAGTCGAGGACGTCTTTGTCAGCACCGCCACTGCAAGGCGGTTCCAGGGGCGAACAACTCGATGAAACAAACGCCCACCCGAATTGCTTCAAGGAAACAAACGGACAGCCTGGTCAAGCCATAGGATCAACTTGGCGGCCGCTCAAACGAAGCCCTGCAGTGGCTTGACCAGCTGCAGCGCGACCAGTGAGATCTCCCAACATGTTCGCTGGATGTACGGGCTCACCCCGGGACTTTATCCATTGCTTATCACTACGCGTACGTTCATCCAGACGACATAGCTATTCGTCCTAGTCCGGTAAACCATACAGCGCAGCAGTCTATTGCCCGGTCTTCGCGGCCCTCCCCGACGATGTTGGTGTCCATACGCAGAGGGGACAAACAGTTGTTTCTCGTGGTCTTGTATTGAGTTCGAGGTCGGGGACACGAGTATGAGTTACTTACTTTTCTCGATGTGATGACACAGACGTCTTACAAGGACAGGCTACCCCTACCACACTACATGGTGGTGTCACGAACGGAGCATTGATACCTACTCAGCCAAGGCGCAAACGAAAGCGGGATCGCGTTGGTAGGGCCCGTGCACGTCGAGGAAGTGACTGCGGGGTGTTTTCATACGCCGACCTTGATGTCGACGCCAAGTCTTTATGGCTTTCAATACTACTCCCACCTCAGTCCCGTCGAGGTGCGTCATCGTAGTTGCATCCGGGAACGTTTGACCTGATCGGTAGGCGTAGAACGAGTACGAGTCGGGGAACGAAAACTCATTCAATCCCGGATGAAGACGGTTCTCGGGCATACGGTCCCTCAAAGTGTCAAGGCGTTGCGCGTGAGACGGTCGTTTGGATGTGCACTGGTGATGACAGCCTGTAGTATCCTCTTCCCAACCCATCGTGCCAAGTCGAGCTCCATGGGTACAGCTTACGGCTATGGGTGTGGACGTAGATAGCGCAAGGTCTTGCTGTTGACGAGCAGCACAAGGAAAAGACGTCTAATCGCGCGCAGGTGCTTGCACCTCAATGACAGACGAATGTACAGGTGGATCCAAACGACATCCCGCCGAGCCCTCGGCCTGCTCTCGCAGGCGGTTCCTCAGAGGTGACGATTGGTGACAATTCAACGTTGACGATAGTCTTGAGGGAAGGGGTCAGTCTTCTCAACCCTGCCGTGCAACCTACTTGGTACACCCCTTTTCTTCTAGGCCCAGACTGGACTGGGTAGTGCAAACCCTTTCTACTTCTCCTGATGATTCAAGGCACATCATCAATGTATTCTTGCGGAGGAATCATCGCCCAAAGCTTTCTGGGATACACACCTCGTACGCCACCCCCAGACTCCACGATAGACTTTTTGGACACACCAGGGGCTGCAAAGAAAATGCGTTTTTTCCGAAGGGAACACAGTAAGAGTAGTCTACCTGCGTTTACCAATGCCGTGCAGATGCCAGTAAACGAACCACAGTTGCAGCGTTACGAGGTGATACAGGCAAGGATGTAGAAGAAAAAAAGATCAAGTATTAGGCTCTTACATAGCTATCTGTGGAAAGGACGATGTTTTTTTTGGTCACTTAAGAAAAGGGTGAAGTGACCCAGTCACTGCCCGACCTCCAGACACGATTCAACTGTTGCAAGACAATAAGGAAACGCATACGTGTTATCCGTAAACATCGTCCTTCAAGGCGTGTTATCTGAACCCTCAGGTCCGTCAACTGTGAATGTGGGGTTTCCGTATGGTCTCTTACGCTCTAATAGCTCCATCCTGTCCTCACACTCCACCGGCTTGGGATCTTTCTCGGCAATGATCGCACCAGTGTGCGGATCCAAACAAAACGTCAGGCCAGCCAGGTTGTCTTGCATTCGTCGTTCGTCGTCGTACGGTTGTATGAGTTCGCCAAAACCAGACCGTGCCGCCAACGACACGATGGTAGCAATGGACCCAGGAGGACTCGTCAGCCAAAGTTTGCGACGTGCTCGCCAATGCAGGTAGTGCACCACAAGCCCAACCATCCCGATAACAATCATCAAACAGGAAAGGATGTGAGCCGGAAGCGCTCTGTTCACCAACAATCAGTCTGCTGAGATCAGTCAAAGACCGGACTCACTCTACAAATAGACGTGGGATTTGAGAGGTGAGTTGTGCGGGAACTGTCGAATTGTCCGCGAGGAAGTAGTTATCCTGGGCAGCGACGGCAAGATGCTGGGTCTATGGACAGATCAGAAGAGAAGGCGATATCATGCAAATCGATATACTCGCATAAATGGTTTGGGTGGCATTGAGAAAACCATAACTATCTTGAAAGACAGACAAGGGTCCTCCAGGTTGCTGCACTGCGTAGCGATAGATCGCATCAGGGATGCCAAAATTAATGGCGTTTGCCCTTGAAAGAACACTTGAGTTTTTGCTCTGGTCAAATACAACTCTGTAGGAGATCAGAAATTGCTTCGAACTGAGCGTAGTGGACGCTTGCCCGTTGTATGGGCGTCCGTTTTGCGGACTTCCGGTAACATTATTGGTGCCTTCTGCTGGTAGTGTTATCGTACAAGGGCCGAGGGCAGCATTGCTAAGGTTCATTGACGTTTCAACTGTAAACACGTTCATTGTTGGGTTGCAATACACACTCGCCACCTCGGGACTGCTGGTGTCGAGGTAGAACCAGAACACGACGGGCTGAAACACAATATCTAGTCCTGATGAAGCACAACTACTAACGTTGACAACGCTGAATTGCTCGGCTCCGTTGCCGGGATCGAATACATTGACTGCAGAGCACCCCTCAGAGAAGGTGGCTGTAGCAACGTAGCTTTCATTCACATTCGTCACGTCAAGCGAAGTGGATCCAATACAGTTGACCTCCGTTTGAATAGCAGTGGTATTTACTGCAAGAGTACCATTGAGGTAGGAGCCCGGTGGAGCCTAGTGAATACACGATCAAGAAGTATCGCGAATGCATACAAGATAGACAAGTGACTCACCTGGAACTGGGCTGCAGTCCAAGTACCGTGCACAAAAGGTGGATCTACTAGGCCACTATAGACTGTGGAAGTGAGAAGAAATGCCCCTCATGACTGGAATAGATTACCTGAAGCGAGGGCAAACTAACTTGAATTAATTCTTCGAAGCATCCCATTTTAAACAGTAGATGACTTACACCCAAGGAGGCAAAGAAGCTATCCAGGTCATTTATAGCAGGGGAGAGCGCCACTGTGCTTGTGATGAGAGCGGTAGCGTCTGCACACTACATGAATAAACCAATACTTGGATATATGGCGCAAGGGCGAACCGGATGTGTGAAGGACTTCACGCACTTGCAAGAGTGCACCAGCCAGGGGTTGTAAAAATATGGCAGAAAGACCTATAAGCGATGAGACGTAGATCAAGTAATGTTTATGAATCAATGACTGGTAAAAGATTGTCAATCGGCTACAAAGCACGTCAGCACGTTCGACCTTTACGCAAAATATGATCTGACTTCGATGTAATCTAATTTATTCAATATATATATATATATATATATGTTCGAAAACAAGGTGATAAAAAAGCTCACATAGTCTAGGAGAATGCTGTGTGAAGCAGGTGCCTTCCCCTCGGACAGCGTCACATATGGCTACTAGAGGTTACTATAACCGTCGCACACCGTTGCACACTGACCTACTTGATACCATCGGAGTGTCCAATCCACTACCGACCAGAAGTACGCAAGGGGTACGATGAGGAGTGTGGGGAAAAAAGACTGCGGTTGCCGTGATTAGCGACCGGAATGACAGATTGAACGCCACGCTCACCGTCAAAAACTGAGTGGAAACAAAGCTGAAGACGTTTTTAGCGGGAACAGTAAATCCTATGATTATTATACATCCACAGTGGTTTTGAGTCGCAGCTGATGTACATACCGTTCTGCGTGTCTGAGACATGTAATAGGACCTCCAACGCGACTCCAAGGAATATCATCAGCAGGGTGATCCCGCAGACAAACCAAAAGTTGAGCACAAAAGGTTCCTGTGGTTAAATGAGAGGATCGAAAGACAAGGAGTGAACGATGGGGATTCCGCATACATATCGTGGTGGTCTCTTATGCTCAATCCCTGGAGTGGGCAACTGATGGACAGAGGGTTGACGTCTGGACGAAAGCAGGGAAGAGTCGAATGCCGTGTGATTCGATCCCTTGATGCCGCTGCCCCTCATGGTAAGGAAAAAAAGTCTGCGGAAAGGATCGACGACACGGTACTTATACCCATCGTCGTGACACGCAGCCCCCAGGTACGACTGAGAGTGGTCACACTCATTGGTGCAAAACTGCTACCGAATTGACGGGGTGCACGGGGCCTCGAGGCGATCGCAAGGCTAGTCTAGGCGATGCTAAGCGGCCTTGGTGCGGAATATCACGAGTACAGCGGCGGGGACGTGGTGTCAAGACTAATTGGAGATCGTGTAACATTGGGCGTGTTCCTGCCGTCAAGAGACGTTGAGTGGTGGGAAATTAAAGCACAGCCACGCAATCAGTCGCCGCTTGAAATTTAAGCGTACACCCTTGACCCGGCTGCAACGCTTTGATTTTCGACCACACCATCTTTTCGTGTCCCAACGCCATCCTTTAACGACATCCTTTTCCCAGATCCCCAATGTACGTGTCTCTCTTTTGCCGTCTCACCACGACGTGTCTTGTGCGCGTCGCCCGCGACTTTTGTCCTCGCAGTCGGTGTTCGAACATCGACTCGTTTTCCAGTGTTTTCCAATCTGATCGCTCTCTTTCAGCATGCGTGAAATCGTCCATATTCAGACTGGTCAGGTAAGCTCACAACACTTGTTCGGTATGCCATGTCGCTGACGCGTTTTCGATCAGTGCGGTAACCAAATCGGTCAGCTCTTAACCATTGCCAATCTGGCTGTCATTGTCTGTACTCACGCGTTACTTTCATTGAATAGGTGCCAAATTCTGGGAAGTGGTTTCGGATGAGCATGGAATTGAGAAGGATGGTCTCTACAAGGGAAACAATGACATGCAGCTCGAGCGCATCTCGGTCTACTACAACGAGATCGGGTCCAACAAATATGTCCCCCGTGCTGTTTTGGTCGACCTCGAGCCCGGAACCATGGACTCTGTCCGCTCCGGTCCTCTAGGTGGTCTCTTCCGCCCCGACAACTTCATCTTCGGACAGAGTGGCGCTGGTAACAACTGGGCAAAAGGACGTAGGTCGTTCATCGTGCCACCGAAAACGTACTTCTATTAAAATTTGGACTTCAGACTACACCGAAGGAGCGGAACTGGTCGACTCCGTCTTGGATGTTGTACGAAAGGAGGCTGAAGGGACTGACTGTCTTCAAGGTAAGTTCTCCATGAAAGTTCAACAAGGATTATACAAATTGTAAACCTTAGGTTTCCAAATCACTCACTCACTCGGTGGTGGTACCGGTGCTGGAATGGGGACTCTTCTCATGTCCAAGATTCGGGAAGAGTATCCTGATCGTATGATGTGCACGTATTCGGTTGTTCCAAGTCCCGCTGTCTCTGATACGGTTGTTGAGGTAAGTTTTTCCTTCACACGCATCAAGTTTATTCGGCTTACCGTTTTTGTAGCCTTACAATGCCACTCTTTCGGTACACCAGCTTGTTGAAAACTCTGACGAGACTTTCTGTATCGACAATGAAGCCCTATACGACATCTGTTTCAGGACTCTCAAGCTCTCGACCCCCACTTATGGAGACCTCAACCATCTTGTGTCTTTCGTCATGTCTGGTATCACTACTTGCTTGCGTTTCCCTGGTCAGTTGAACTCGGATCTTCGCAAGCTCGCTGTCAACATGGGTACGTTGTAGATCTAAACTGACTTTTTATCGACTAATGTAGAGTCGTTAAGTCCCCTTCCCTCGTCTCCATTTCTTCATGACTGGCTTCGCGCCTTTGACTGCACGTGGCAGTCAACAATACCGTGCTGTCACAGTTCCCGAGCTGACGCAACAGATGTTTGATGCCAAGAACATGATGGCTGCCTCTGACCCAAGACATGGTCGTTACCTCACCGTAAGCCTGTCATTTTGTTAATCGTTATCCGCTATATCTCTTTTCTTAGGTTGCCGCCGTATTCCGTGGCAAGGTTTCCATGAAGGAAGTGGAGGAACAGATGCAAAATGTGCAAAACAAGAACTCGGCCTACTTCGTCGAGTGGATTCCCAATAATGTGCTGTCGGCCCAGTGCGACATTCCTCCTCGTGGTGTCAAGATGGCAGTTACGTTCTTGGGCAATTCGACGGCTATCCAGGAACTCTTCAAGCGTGTCAGTGATCACTTTACTGCCATGTTCAAGCGCAAGGCCTTTTTGCACTGGTACACACAAGAGGGTATGGACGAGATGGAGGTTCGTTTTTTTATTGCTTGGAGTGATCATATACCCAAACCGCCCGCAGTTCACGGAAGCCGAATCCAACATGCAAGATCTTATTGCGGAATACCAGCAATACCAGGATGCAACGTGAGTGTACACTGGAACCCATTGTGGGCATCACTGACATGACTGCTAGTGTCGAGGAAGAGGGTGACTACGAGGAGGAGGTACCAGCAGAGGGAGATGAGTAGACAGCAAAACACGAAGCAACTGATGATTGCTTTCCACCTGTTTCCTGTTCTTTTACGACGAAAACTTAGGTACTCCGCTATTGGCCTTTCCTTGTGTTTGATGCCCTTGTTCTTAATTTCACGCCACCGTTTACGCTAGTCACCATAACCGAGAATGCCCTCTTAGGACAAGCAGGGACAAACAACTTGCTCTTCTCCGTCTACGTTGTTCGTTGCAACAGCAGCGTACCGTCCTTTTGATTGCGTGTTGTCCTTGCACGTCCGAGTCGTCGTTTCTGCCGCACCACTGTGTACAGGCGCAGCAGTCTTTCCATTGCAGCTCCTGAAGTGGCTTTCTGGTGCAAAATCGATGGTCTTTCAGTCTCTTTCCTTTTGCCAGCATGGGATGTTGTTTGTATACTCCTAGTGCTAGGCGTAGCTTTAACATAGGGGAGTGCACAGTTCTACGTTCTTGTGCCAATCGACAACCAAAATGTATCTTGTGGATAGCACCCTCTCGAAATTTGAAGCCGCGTGATGAAGGTTTGAGTGACACTGAGAGCGCACGAAAACTTGAGAACGAAAAGACATGCCAGACGAGCTGCGTGGCGACATCGACGAAGTAGACTGTCTCGTGAACGTCGTCACCGGGCATGTCGTTCGGGTTCATGTCATTTGGGTCTGCCACCACATCCATCCGTTGTTGACGTGCAAGGGTGGACGTCGTGCACGAGCACTTTCCATGGGATCTCGCACCTGTTTTCCTCGTGGCTGGGTAGCGGAATTGTGCTTAGAGACCCTTTGGATCGTCCGCGACGACCTCGGAAACGTATAGATCTCAGACGTCCAGCGTCAAAGGAGGTGCGCGTGGCGCTGAGGCTTTGGGCTCTTCAAAGGACGAGAACAAGACGTTTGTCCGGTCAACGTCGACTGTTGACGTTCCACTCTCGAAGCACGAACGACACAGCGCATACGCAATTCGGCCGAGGGAGTGGAACCAGCCTGACCTTGTCTGGCTCGAGCACCCTTGTGACAAGTCTGTAACAAAGCCCCGTGCAGACCTAAAGTCATGTCCAAATCAACTCACTCATCGTAACAGACACTCTCAAAGCCTATAAGTCATTGGCTGTTGCCTTGATGGATCCGTTTAGATAATGTGGTTATTTATTTTAATCTGATATATCAACAGTGCAGCAATGTGTCACTTCGTTCCAATAAATGTCTGGGACTTGTAGGGATGGTGCATACCTTGGCTGAGTGGTAGATTTGGAGTAGGCTAGTCGTGACTGGCGGTTCATAATGTGTGAGCAATGTCCCTTGAGGGGTAACTGCAGGGTTGATTGTGTCACAGTAGTTCAGCGGCTCACAGATTTTTATTTTAATCCAAGTGCCATGTATCTTGAAAGGGCCTACTGTGCAGGTAGATTTATCCGAGGGGTGCTACACTGTGTGGTTTGAAGTAATCAATGAGTAATAAAACACCTGACAATTCAACAGGTAGTGCCACTTTCTTTGTGTCATCACATCCCAATGAACGGTGAGTTGGAACTTTACCAGATATCAGGCTATAGAGCCCATTCAAACAGATGGTAGGTGGTGTTAGTGGACACGACACGAGTAGTTCTTTGAGTGTGCTACTACTGACTAGAATGCAGGTTTGAAAAGTTCAATGACAACCCCCTGGTTAGAGCCATTAGTTCCATGAATTCCAAGCTTTTCCGACCAGGAGGGCGGGATTCACCCGTCGAGCTTGTCTTGGGTACGCTCGTGCAGTTCCAACTCGTCCAGTGATCTCAAACATGCCAGGAATTTTACCATCCGGAGCCTCTTATTTGTTGATGACGCGTGAGCAGATGCTCGAGTTCACACATAAGCATCGCCTCCGAATTCTACGAGAACCTCCATGGAGAGCGACCGTGTTTCTTTCGTTGTCGCCTATCTACTTTAACTCCTCCGACGAGCTCTCGGTCAAGGTCGCGACGTACAAGCAACGTCCACGGAACAGGAACCGGCGCGAACTTGAAGAGCCACAGGATAACAGCCAGGCGAATCGAGGGTACATCCAAACGGGATCAAACCTAGTGCATTACAGGGCATATTTCGAGCACCAAAGGTGGATACACCCACCTTTTCCGTTGTTGTCATCGAGCTGATTCGGACATAACTGTACAGGACATTGTACAGACTTCTCACAGGGGACCTCGAGCCGGGCAAGGTAGGGTTGGCACCGCTTCCTTGGCTGAGCTGCGTACGCGTCGTGTCGCTCGTGCTCGGACAGTGGAGCGCCGAAAATCGGCCCAGAGCCGAATGCTTGCAGGATCCTCGACTGGTCGAGGTGGGCTGGACGGACGCCGAGTTTCCGTCCTTCTTCGGGCCACTCACAGCGTCGACCATCCTTCTCACGTTGGACATGGGGATGAAAAATCGTGACTCTAGGGTAACTCGTACGACCGAGCTCTGCGCACATCCGCTTTGACATTTGATTACTAGACTCCATACTTTTCCGAAGTCATCAAAAGCGATCAAACGGGTCTCTACACGCGGTTGCGTAAATTGCTAAACCATGAGACAAACAAGAGCGGAATCCCCCTGATAGTACTCGTGCACGACGAGGATATGGCCCGCGAGGTGTTTTCGCGCGCCGGCCTCGATGTTGGTGGGTGGTCCTCTGGGCTCTCAAAATTGCTTCCACTCGGCCCTGTTGAGGTGTGCTACGTCGTGTCATCATACGCGTATTCGTGGACGTCTCGCCTGATTGATACGCGTAGGACCGGTATGAGTCGAAGGAAGCGCTCACCCCGACTGTCCTCCCAGGGCCGTGTATTGTCGACACGCAAAAACTCGTCAGAGCCCTGATGGAAACTAACCCAGGGCGTACGATCCCTCAAAGTGCCAAAGTATTACACATACAGACAGACACCAGACCGTGCGCGGGGGACGACAGCCTGTGAGTATCCCTTCAGCGCCATCGCTTCGGGCTGAGTTCCATCCGCGTAGTTTACAGCTAAGGATGTGGATGTGGATGGCGCAAGGAGCTGCCATAGACGAACAGCACAAGGAACGGATGTCCCACCGGGCTGATTGCGCGCAGGCACTCGCACCTCCTCAGCAGCAGAGAAATATGGTGTTAGATCCGAATGATATGGATCCCAATGACGTGGATCCCAACGACATGCCACGTTGCCCTCGACCTACCACTGCTGACGATTTCTCAGAAGATGACGATTGGTGACAATACAATGTTGATGCTCATGAGAAAACCAACTTTGTCGATTTTGCCCTGTGACTCGTCTTCAATTTCGAGTAGGACACTGTCTATGAGACTCTTAATTCAGCCATCGACCTGCACAAGAATGCGTAAATCTGTACGCGTATGTATATATCTAAATGTACTCTAGACAATTTCCAGAGTCTATCCCTGTGATCCAGAGATCCTATCTCCTAAGTCTGTATCTCTGGAGACGTATGGATGCTCCTGTGTGCCAACAGCACCAATTACAAAAGGAGTTGGAAGAGTATATGACACGCATTGAGGAGCATTGACCCTCGTCATTCGAGGCCTACATCACCACCAGGCTGTCTCATATGTGGTTCAGATGGCGTTGTCTCGTTAGTCACAACCCCATCAACAGCTCTGGCATTTTTTCCTTTTCCTGGTGGCGGGGGATGAAACACCTTCTCCTGAATGACCGATGTGTGAGTATGCAACACACGGTCAGAGTGGAGACAGCGAAACTTGCCTTCTTCTTCTTGGGCTCCTTTTTTACATTTGGGTCCGGGTATGCGAGTTGCTCAATCTGTTGCCATTCCTCGTTTGCTAAGAACGCTGCCCGTATAGGCTCCAACAAACTGACGATGGCATCTCTCACGTTCGCCTTGAGGTCACCTGGATGCACCTTCTTTGTCGCGAAGTCGTCCTCCAACTCTTGGTAGGTTTTGTAGTGGCTTGGTCCTCCCCCCTTCTCTCGAGTGATCGTAAACACCGTCCCTTCTGGCGCGTCGTCTGTCACGAACGGTTTTTGGGCACCCGTTGCTTCGCTTCCCTCCTCTGCGTCTTCGCCTGTATCACCTCGTAATCGCTCCAACCGTAGTTCACTTATGGGAATCAGCACGGCCTTGGTAAACGCAAGCAGGCCGTTCTCTGCCACGTTCCCTTCCTCGCAGAACGCTTTCTTGATCTTTTTCTTTACAGCCTCTGGCGTGTCCAAGAAGTCTATCTTCGAATCCGGGTCCGAAGACGACATCTTGCCCCCCATCAAACCCGGCACCATCGTGTTCATCAGATGTGCACGCTTCGCATAACCAAGTCTCGGCAAATACAACTCCGCATAGGTGAAAATCTTGCGCTGTCGGAGCGAGTTCAGATCAGACGACGACCGACGCGGTCCCATACACGCACCTGGTCTGCCCCTCCAAATTGAAAATCGACACCGAGATACTGCTCATCAAGCGCTTGTAGCCCAGGGTAAATCAGTCCGCTCAACAGCGGGCTCTCGACCTGTTTCACGACCTCTGATCCTGCTTTCTTGGCATCGTGCTCAGTCACGATCGTGCAGAGCTTGTAATTGTCTAGGTTGTACTCCCGTGAGAGCTGGTAGTTCGAGCCTCGTACGAACGTCAGTTTCGACGTGGGTATGCCGAGCGAGTTAAAGACGGCGCGCAGGACAAACTCGTAGTATTTTGTCTTGTGGGCGACGAGATCCAGTGGTGCCTTTAGGTTGTCGAGGAATGCGTGGACGTCTAGGACGTGCGTGGTTGGGATTCCCTGCGAAAAAGACAGCATGGACGTACCGGCGAGGAGAATTTTGACTTCTACGCCTGCTCTCAGAAAGTCTGCGATCTTGGTCAACGGGACAAAGTACCCGACGTGCGCTGCATGAGGATGATAAGTACTTGAAAAGGCTAAAGGCGACGGAGTAGCATACGGCGTCCGGTTGGCGCAGATCCTATCATGGGTCAAGTGAATCGCCTCTTTGATCCAGGGCTCGAAGCGAAATGCGCACCCCAGTAGGCTTTGGGCGATCTGCCCTCGGCCAGAATACCCTTGATGATGTCGCCTCCGAGAACTTCTTGAAGTCGGCGGGTGATCAAGTTGTACTTTTTCTCTGCTTGTTCTTCCGAAGCCATCTTTTATCAAGGGACGTGGTAGGAGTCTGCAGTCGATTTGACTCGAATTGCACCGGATAATCAGCTAAGTTTTTTTACCGTATGGCATTAAATGACTCAGAGCCCGTCAAGGGTGTCGACCACACTCTCCGACCCACCAACACTGCGAAAAAAAAAAAGAAAGTGGCCGTTGTCTTGTCCAGCAAGTGAACTGGTGGCCTTTGGGAAGAAAAGAGTCGTTGCCCTTCCATCGCTAAATCCTATACATGTCATGTCTGTATGTGCACACATATTCGCTTGCCGAACTCTCCTGCTATTAGGCCAGTCTCTCACTTTCCTTATTTCGGCCACTAGACAAGTGTACTCATGGTGCGTCCTGCAGCGACACCCATCGTCCGTCGACGTTTCCCCATACGATGCCCTTGGGGAGAATGATGGTCTTGAGCGTCGGACAGGCCTTGTGCCATAGCATGGCGATCTCGGACTCGTTTTCGGACGTGAACGATCCCGGGGCCATGAACGTGAGATACCTGAGTGCTTTGAAATGGCTCAGCGAGGGTGCTGTCTCGATGAGCAATTCCTGCTCAGTGGCGGGGAAACGCGGTGAGCGGGAGGAACGTCGATGGGACAAAAAATAATAATAAAATGAACGATTTAAAAAGGACAGGGGATGGAGGAGAGGGAGGACTTGCATGGGTAGAGTGTCGTACGAGGACGACGGCATGAAGTGCTTCCAGCGTAGGCAGTCGTTTCGAGATTTCGGTGA
The DNA here is from genome assembly GCA_038088935.1 of Pulveroboletus aff. viridisquamosus. Taxonomy (NCBI): domain Eukaryota; kingdom Fungi; phylum Basidiomycota; class Agaricomycetes; order Boletales; family Boletaceae; genus Pulveroboletus; species Pulveroboletus aff. viridisquamosus. The sequence continues at coordinate 35,091 of JBBPJW010000209.1, forward strand.
TGAGGGTTGCGGGCGGTCCGACGTCGAACGACATCACGGTGAGCCGTCTCAGAGGGCGGGTGGAGAGAAGCAATGCATCGAGGGACGTTGTCGCATCCCCAGGGTATAGCGACATTGAGACGCTCTCGATCGGCCGACCACGGACAAAGTCTGCAGTGACATCTGGGGAGGAAAGGACGGTACGAAAGTGCTTGAGGCGGGGAAGCGCTTGCTGTGGGAGAGGGAACGTGTGGATGGGGTTGAATCCCCTCAGGCACACTTCGACGAGGTTGGACTGCGTCTCGAAGAAGCGTGCAAGGAGGGGTTCACAACGCATCGAGGTGGTGAATACTCTGAGCGAGAACGTGCATCCTTGTAGGATCCATGCGAGACTGGACGGACTGTCGTTGGCGGAGAATTCGAGCCCGAGGTAGGTGAGGTGGCAAAGTCGTTGGAGGGTATGGTGGAGGAGACGGAGAAAGTTGCCTGTGAGGATGTTCTCATTCCATTCAAGGTCGAATCGACGGACGAGCGGGGGGTAGAGATCGTTGCGAGCCAGCGTTTTGATAAGGCGCAGGGCACGTTTGGGGGGGATGTCGATGAGTGCGCGGTACAATATGCGAGCGGCGATCTGGTGGAAGAGAGAGCTGGTGGTGAGTATCAGAAAGAGGTCGCCCTGCGAGACGTATCCAAGAACGAGCTCCAACGTTTCTGGAGGTAGCATCTTGTGTTCAACGACTGGAGGGTTGAGATGATGGTCATCGTGTTCCACAACCCTCTCACCCTTTTCAACACCCCGACAGAGTGGACATAATAATATATTAGCATCCTCAAAGTAGATATTTTATACGTCAAAAGGCGTCCACCTCGTACTTTATTGTACCTTGACCGCCTTATCTTCCTCAACGAGTCCCTCGGCGACAGCCTCAGCACGCTGGCCCTCTGCCTCAATCTCAGCCACGAGCCGGCGCTCAGCGGCATCCTGCTCAGCCTTGCTCTTGCCCTTCATAGCAACCTTGTTTGCGGCCATCTGCTTACGATACTCCTGGTACTTTTGGTCCGTGCCAAACAGGCGATCACACCAACGGAAAGAGGTGGAGAAGTTGTTCGTGAAAGCCATGTGATGGAAATCATGGTGCTCGGCGCCTGACCAGAATGGAACGAAGTGCTGCAGCGACCAAGGAAAGTCTGGGGGTGACAACATAAGACGGTCTATCTTGGATAGGTCGAATGACACGGACCATAACCACTGTGTGCGTCAACGGCCTGGAACAGGCGGAGCGTGACCCAAATAAGAACAGTCAAGATATGGAGGTTGCGGGTAAAGTAGCAGTAGAGGATGGGACCAGCGATCGTACCCGTACCGAGGATGAACACCTCAGCAGGGTGGGCATACTCTGCAGCAAGGCCAAAAGGAGCCGAATACTTGTGGTGGAGCTTGTGAATATACTTGTACAGTACCCCCCAATGAAGGGCTTGGTGAGCTAAGTCAAGGTCGTCACAGATGGTGACCACCAGAGAAATCGACGATCCATACCAAAGTAGTGAAACATGTCTTCAAACACAAAGAATATAGCAATTTGAGGGAGCATGGTCTGCCAGGATGGAAAGGGTACTTGGTGAGTTTGCATGCCCAACGAATGTGCCATTGGGTGGAAAAGCCAGATCTAGCAACATAAATTTCAATGTCTTTGAGGGTTGTTATAAATTCGAGCCACTGACAGCAGGTAGTTCGATAGTGAAATGAGAGAAAAGAACCTGTTTGGTACATTCCCATTGCTCTGCAGCAGTAGGCACCCTATTGGGTTGCAGTTTCCATCTCTGGAAGTATGGAATGGCGTCGATGATGATCCAAGGGAGACATCGTCCGAAATATACGATCTTGCAGTCAATCAACGTCAGAAGACATCGAGTGGATTTGGATGCGATGCTTACTTCGTGCACCAAGAAACTCAGAAGGCCTGTAGCAATGATGGGGTTGTCGATCCAAATGTACCACGAAGCCCAGAGCTGTTCCAACCGGCTGAGCGTAGACAGGTCAATATTAGCATAAAGCTGCTGGGCTGTCTCGTGGGCAATCGTAGCAGTAGTCGCGTTCAAGGCCATGGTGGGTGAAGCGACAGAAGAAGTTGGTCCCTTTTTATTGTCAAGTAGAAATTTGATTTACACACGATTTGATGGCGTGATTGAACAACCAATCAAAGTCGATTACATCACCCTCGGCGTTCTAACGTGAGCACGTCGGTCCACTTTGGTCCGCTTGCTTGAATACAAATCACTTGGGTGTTAGCAATTTTACACATATCTTGCTTGGCTGATGGTTAATATTAAAAAGACAAAATTCAAGACGACAGTATCTGTTGGCCTTCAGCAGCATCATAGACAAATGCTTGAGCATTTTTAACAACTAGATATATAGTAACTGATAAAATGTGTTGCAATATCCAATCCTAATGTGATACAGCAGTATAATTTTCACTTTTGATCACATGACCTCCCTTATCTTATCTTCTATATTATGTGACACTACCTCCACTTATCTCTTATCTTCTTATTTGAGATAGCTTATTGCTTGTCACTTATCTACTTACTCATACTTATCTCTTATCTACATGGTCTGTGTATAGTAGACAGCAATATACAGTAACATTAAAAATTCTTTCCATGATAGCTACAGTGAGCAACAGAACTGTTACAACAATGTTTGACCCCAAAGCAATATATAAAGTATACTGCAATTAGACATGAAAGTGGCTTTGAAATAATTGAAAAGGTATTTATAGTGGCTCAAAAAACTGTCCCAATATTTGCATTTTTGCACTAAATGCAATGGCTGTTAATAACTGCTAATTATCATGCTAGGCTATAAGTGTATGAAATGCAGTACTTGCTCTTGGCTTTCTATTGGTCCAATGATCAAAGCATTTGGTTATGTTTTGATAACATGGCAACCATATCAAAATAACAACTCTGTTACATGGCTAGTAAACACAATAGTCTCAAGCATGTGATCATGGGAACTGTTGAGCACATGATGCAAATGATCACATAGTCATGTGACCAGGAGCATGGATTGTGTGAATGAGTAACCTTATAAGGATAACCCTAGACCAAGGCTAAAGTCCATTATATTAGAGTAATCTTCTGCACTAGATATCAGTCACATGATGTGGCAAATCTCAGATAAGATTCAGGTACAGTTGCTGATGATATCTGATCTCAGAATCTAGATTAGGATCTGCATTTGTGGCAGAAATCCAGACTGGATCTCCTAGGCCTTACTACTGCCATGTCTTATTTATATCCTTAATCCTATGCACTTCCCTTCTATTCTCTCATATTCTCATGGTGTGGCTTCTCTTCCATTCCTGTTCCTTGATTCATGAGGCCACTGCCTCACTTCTCATTCCTATTTCATGCTTTTTCCATCTTTTATCTATTAGTTAAGAGATTACTTGTTATATATCATGCATAATCACCATTTTTACATTATGTGATCATGGGAGACATACTCCTCTTCAGGAAACTGTTATGGTTACAACTGTCCTAGCTTTGATACTTGATACACACCTTGGTGAATGCTTCTAATCTATCCTGGGAAACTGGTAGGGCTTTTATGCTAGTGGCCCCTAACTAGGCAGATGAGAGAGAGTAGAATGAGTTCCTAGGCCCTTGTATAAACCCTAGCCAGCAGCACTAGTGTTGAAACTAGCCTGTATAATCAGTCTAAAGGTCAAGAAAGCAAGACTGGGTTTCCCCAGCTTGCATCCCCTGCCTTATATATTGCCAGTGCATGTGCACAGACCAAGTACAGGAGGCCTACCCTAAGCTATGCTATCTATAGACACCAATAGCACTACTGGCTCTATTATAGAAGGGAGGAAAATGCATGGGGCAGATATGAGGGGTAAGGCAGTGGCCTTATGAATCAAGGGACTGGATCTAGATCTCATCTGAGATCTGCCACATCATGTGACTGATACCTTGTACAGGGGAATATTCTGATATATGGAATTAGCCTTAGTCTAGGGTTATTCTTATAAGACATCTTGTTTGCATGATCATGTGCTCCTGATCACATGACTATGCAACCATTTGCATCACATGCTCTACAGTTCCCATGGTCACATGCTATGGACCATTGTGTTTGCTAGTTGTATAATAAAACTCTAACTTGAGGTTTGACTATTTATAAGTATCTTTATGGTTAGTAGTCACATGATACAGGATCTGGGATCTTTCCAGACTCTGCCATGGATCTTTCCTATCTGGATCTCAATGCTATCTCCATGAATCTGACAGATCTTGGATCTGTGTCTATAATCCCATTATATCTGTGGCAGAGATCTCTATCCTTCTGTTCTACCCTGATCTATTTATAAGTCTTTTCTTTTCTTCTCTATCCCTTGATCCATGAGGCCACTGCTTCATTCCTTTATATCCACTCCATGCCTTTCCCTCTCTTATTTAATAGTGCATTCTTACTGCTATTGGTATCCATAGATAGTAGTAGTCTAGAGTAGGCTTAGTGTAGTTGGTCTGTGTGCCACCCTGGGTCATATATAAGGGGCAGGTATAGATAGTCAAATCTTCTCAGATTTAATCACTTCATATTCTGCTTTAAGCATTTCTTTGAATTTCAACCCTTTTCAGGCTAGTCCTTAGTTACATGTGTCCTGAGTCTCTTTTGAGTCCTCCTTCATTATTCCTCTTCTTGGTTGCTCCTCTCCAGAGCCTCCTCTTGGGATTATCTCAGTGTTCCTTCCTTCATTCTTTATCTAGGTTTAGTCTCTGGAATCCAGAGTCATAACATTACTGCTATTGGTGTCCATAGATAGTAGACCTTAGGGTAGGCCTCCTGTACTTGGACTGTGTGCAGACCTAAGCAATATAAAAGGCAGGGGGTGCAAGCTGGGATTTTCCCAGTCTTGCTCTCTTGACCTCTTAGCTGGTTATACAGGATAAGCTACTTCCTGCTGGCTGCTGGTTTATACAAGAGTAGTGGTCTCATCTTCTCTCTTTGCCTAGTTAAGGGCCACTAGCTAAAAGCCTCACCCATTTCCCAGGACAAGATAGAAGTGTCCATTAAGATAGTTTGAGTTACAAGAACAGGATGGGTAGTTGCCTGTAACAAACTTATTGGGATAGTTTTTTAACATTAAATTTCCATTACATATATTGGACCCTGAAGTGCTGTAAAATGATTATATATCCTAGATAAGTAATATATTATGTCACTCTTATGTCACTAATCAGCCTGCAGCATATATAAACTCTATTATCACAAATAAATTCCTATATTTTTATTATGAAATATCTTTCTGCTGCTTAAAGAGATAATATTATTTCTCTTGTCTCTTTTGATCTTTTCTGTAGGAAAATTGCATCTCAAACTGGTCTAGGAAAGTATACTATGGTTTGAATTCTTTAGAAAATCCAACCAGAGAAGAAAAATGTTATGGCTCCAGCCTAACACAGCAGTCTCACATGACTGTGGGAACTGTAGAGCATGAGATGCGCTGGTCATGTGATCAGTTGCATGTGATCGTGTGAACAAGTTGCCATATAAGGCAAACCCTAGGCTAAGGTATAAGTCCTATTCCTTATATCAGAGTATTCCTTAAAGCACACTTTAGTCATGATGTGGCAGATCTCTAGATGAGATCTGGATCTATCCGATGAGATCTGATCTCTTGATCTAGATTAGGATCTGATCTGTGGCAGAGATCCAGATGGGATCTCCTTGGCCACCAGGCAGCCATACCTCTCAGGGCTAGTGCTTCCTCTTCCATTCCCCATTCCCTTTCTATGAGGCCACTGTCTCACTCCTACCTCATGCCCCATGCATTCCTACTATATCTATTTAGAGGCAGGAGCTACTTATGCTATTGGTGACCACAGATAGCTCACTTTAGGGTAGACCCTTTGTATATGGTCTGTGCACCATGTCTGGCAATATATAAGGCAGAGGGTGCAAGCTGGGGTTTCCCCAGTCTTGCTCTCTTGACCTCTCAGCTAGATCCTCAGTAGTGATCTAAGGCTTGATCCTAGAGGATTCCCCTTCAGCTCTCATTCACTGTCTGGCTCTTGGGTTTATACAAGAGACCCTTGGCTCCAACTATTGTTGCCTAGTTGTAGCCACTAGAACAAAAGCTACAGAAGGAAGGTCTTAGGAAGGAGCATCCACCAAGGTGTACGAGTATCAAGGACATAGCAGGAAGCTCCTGCTTCAGAAAATCATTATGGTGGTTATTCTTTAAAACTTTCTCCTGCCAACAAGCATGCTATTTGTTATAATTATTTTTCACTTTTTACATCACATGACCTTGGGAACCCTTACCTTTTCACCTTTTCACTTCTTCACTTTTTACATTTTTACATTTCACATCTTCACATTTCAGAACATTCCAGACCATGACATCATCACCTGGCAGTTACCATGAGGAACTACTAAGGTACTTACTTTCTTATTGCCATTGGTCTGCTTACTGTAGCTTAGTTTAGGGCAGACCCTAATTACATGGTCTGTGCACATATCTGTATCATATATAAAGGGCTGGCATAAGCTGGGATCCCCTAGTTTTGCATACTTGAGCTTTTGCTTTATATAAGACCTAGACTTTTCTTTTATTCCTTTTGCCTAGTTCTTTAAGGTCTAGTTCAAACCTTAACTCTTAGGAAACAGTGTCCACTGGACAGGCATCAAGACATGAGGATAGGATGGTTGCAGCTGTTTCACTATTGTTTAACAAATTCTTACTAAAAAGGCCAGTAATGCAGTTCAGGCCATTTATTTCATCAATAGATCTATTGTCAGCACTTCTGTCTGCCCATAAACTGTGGCAGGTTTTTCCTGCCCTGGCCTTAATACTCAAACACCTGGTGAATGCCCTATATCCTTCCTAGAGAACTGGTGAGGCTTTTATACTAGTGGCCTCTAACTAGGCTTAATAGTATTGAATGAGATCTAGGCTCTTGCTATAAACCAGGGGCATCACCTTAAGAGAGCTCAAAGGGGATCTCCTCCTTGGGGATCAAGCTAAGAGATTGGGAGTATAAGCTTAGCCTAAGGTATAAAAGGGTAAGACTGGATTTCTCCAGGCTTACATTCCCTGCCCTATATATTGCAGGTATCTATGCATGGACCAAGTACAGGGAGCCTACCCTAAGGATGCTATCTATGGCCACCAATAGCATAAGGGGCTCATACTCTAAGTAATAGATAAGAGTGCATGGGGCAACCATGAGGAGTGAGGCAGTGGCTTCACAGATATGGGATGGTAGAAGAGAAATCACACCTTGAGAATATAGGAGAATAAAAGAGAAGGGCATAGGCTCATGGATATGAATAAGATGTGGCTGCCATAAGGCCAAGGAGATCTATCTAGATCTCTGCCACAGATCTGATAATATCAATCTCATCTGAGATCTGCCACATTAGTGATCCAATATCTATGCATGGGAACTCTGAATGGGACTTAGACCTTAGTCTAGGGTTAACCTTATTAGGCTACTTATTTACACAATCACATGCTCCTGGCACATAACCAGTTGCATCACATGCTCTACAGTTCTTATGGTCATGTGAGACCATCATGTTAGGTTGTTACCATAACATAAACAGATAGGAATACCTTCAAGGAAGCTTCTCTAAAAGCTTTTGTAAAAAAGAAAAATGTTATGATGCATATTTTCTTTTTCTGATCACATGATTTTATCTTATCTTCTCCACATGATTATCTAATCTTTTATCTTATCAGGGCATAGAGTTAACCTCATGCCTTCAGATCCTGCAGGGTTTGCTACCATTCCTATTACTTCTTTTTATTTCTGTTTTTTCTCTTTTATTTTAGAAGCCAGGACCCTTGATGGCTTCAACAGTGGCTTTTCTTCTTTTTGATCCCTGTGCCACATGTATGGGAATATTTCCATTAGAGACTTGATCTGTGCACACTCTGTAGCATATAAATACTATAGCATTACCATCCCATAGCTTTCTAGCTTTGAGCACTTGTACAATACTTGTGTTAACTTGTAGCTTCCCTTAATCAATTTCTTTTCTTCTGAGCCTGTGACACTTTGATCTTGAGGTACATAACAAAAAAACAAAAACCTTTTCTTTCTGCTATTTATAGAAAAAGCAGATTAGCTTTTGCTCTAAAGTATCAGCATTGGACTATGGAGGACTGGAAGAGGGTAACTTGGTTGAATAAGACTAAAATTAATAGAATTGAATCAGAACTGAGATAACATGCTCTTTCTGACAGCACTATGGGGTCCATCACTGAATGGACCCCATCTGAAATCATTACTGAAATCATTAAAGAGGGTAGTTGGACCACCAGCATGGTATATGCCCTGGACAAGAATATGTGTGGAAAAAGAAAGAAAAGGGGATAAGTTCTAAGGAGATCAAAGGTACAGTTATGTCTAAAGGACAGTTACTCATGATATGAAACTGTATTGGATGAAATGGTGTGGAAGTTTTGAGTGAGGTTGGGGAAAGAATGGATGCTGAACAGTATGTGGCAATTTTGGAGGAAGAATTGTTGCAGAGCATGGGGAATTCTGAGATTCCTTTAGATGAAATTATCTTTTAGCAAAATAATGATCCCAAGCATATCTCTAAAAAAGTTCAAATCTGGTTCAAGGGGCAGGATATCAAGCTTCTGGATTGGCCTACTCAATCTCCAGATCTTAATTCTATTGAACATACTTGGAATCATTTGAAAAGATACCTTTTAGGTTATAAAAGGGCATCTACAGGAGTTCATCAATTATGGGATAGAATAGTGGTAGAGTGAGAAAGGATTTCTGTGAAGGAGTGTCAAAAATGGATAGAAAGCATGCCTAAAAGGATTCAAGCAGTTATCAAGGCCAAGGGAGGTTATATTAGATACTAAATACCATATTCTATTTAAAGTCAAAGAACTGTTTTAATCAGTTGTTATTTTGATATGGTTGCCATGTTACCAAAACATAACCAAATGATTTGATCATTGGATCAATAGAAAGTCAAGAGCAAGTACTGCATTTCATATACTTATAGCCAAGCATGATAATTAGCAGTTATTAACAGCCATTGCATTTAGTGCAAAAATGCAAATATTGGAACAGTTTTTAAGCCACTGTACATGTGTAAGTAGCATGTATGTGAGCAGCTTACCTTAGTCATATGTGAAACAATAGACTAAGGTGTTTGAGAAGGGAATAACATATCTTATTGTTATATATCTGGCAAACATGACAGTCTCTAGCATATAACTATGGAAGCTGTTGAGCACATAATGTGATTGAGTTTCAGTCATGTGACTTGAGAGCACATGATTATGCAAATGGGCTTCCTATTCAAGGAAATTCTAGGCTAAGGTTAAGTTCATATATTCAAAGTATCTTTTTGCATAGATTATTGGTTATGAGATATGGCAGATCTCAAGATAAGATCTAGATCTAATCTGTGGCAGAGATTTATCAGATCTCCTCAGCCATATGGTGGCCATGCCTTATCCATCTCTACCTTTCCTATGCTTTCCTTTTATTTTCTTACATTTTCATAGTATAATATCTCTTTTCTTCTATTTTCTAAATGTATAAGACCACTGTCATATTCCTTTCATATCTGCTCTATGCTTTTCCATTACTATATATTATGGTGAGGTTTTACTGCTATTGGTGGCCATAAATAGTAGTAGTTTAGAGTAGGCTTCTTGTACTTGGTCTGTGCATGGGCCCCAGCAATATATAAGGTAGGAAGTGCAAGCTGGGATTTTCTGAGTCTTGCTCTCTTGACCTTTACCTCAGATTTTCATCTGACCTTTAGGCAAAGGCTTTCACTGGCTCCATTGTTGTTACCTGTGCTTTAGTTTTATATAGGTCTTTGATGTTCTCTCTCTTATCAATCTAGTTGGGGCCACTAGTATAAAAGCCTTGCCATAGCTCAAGCACAAGTTAAAAGCATCCACCAAGATATTCTAAGCACAAGCAACAGGTAGTGTTCCAATTTCACTTATAGGGAAAAAAAGGGAATAACTATCATATATTGTGAAAAGAATTCAGAATCAAGTATAGTATTCATGTTTGTAGACAACATGATTACAAAATAGGTGATATATCTGACTATTAAAACCTCACAGCTGTTAAAACCTCATTACCAGTTAAATCTGAATATACTATCAAAACTTGACAAAATCTACCTGGACTTGACCAGTATTGCTCTGGTAACTTCTGGATAAATTCTGGAAGTTTCAAAGCAGTTGCAAAAGGAACTTGGCTTTATATTATGTAATATACTCTTATCTCTCTCTCAGGGTTCTATGTTATGCACCTTAAAAGTATAACCCACACACAAATCACTGGTAAGTAATAAAGGCCCATGACAATGACAAGTATGAGCTTTTAAGACTAGAGCTCCTTGTTATGCACTGCAATATCACAGTGCCACAGGATCATAAGAAAAGAGTTTTAAGAGACAAAGGGGAGTTTTGAGTTAACACCAGTTGTTACGCTCCTAGCTAACACGACGGTCAGCACGTGACCGTGAGAACCTTTGAGCATGTGATGCACTGGTCATCTGATCAGTTGCACGTGATCGTGCGAACGAGTTACCCAGCAAGGCAAGCCCTAGGCTAGG
>JBBPJW010000210.1:0-45635 GCA_038088935.1 Pulveroboletus aff. viridisquamosus
GACGATCGCTCACATTCGTGAAAACGGTCGCATCACCGTCATGTTTTGCGCCTTTGAAGGCCCCCCGAGAATCCTGAGGCTCTTTGGCCTCGGTGAGTGTCGTTGACCGCCCGATCCATACATGGCTTCGGTCTTGATCTCGCGCTGAGTCCTACTCGAGGCACCGCACATGAATATGGCACGCCCGTCTACAACAACCTGATCCCCGCAAAAACCCGCAAGCCGGGCTCCCGCGCCGCCATTGTCGTAGACGTCTTCCAGGTTGGCACAGTACGTACCCGGCTACTCCGGCCCCTAACTTATTAAAGGGGTTACTTACCGTAACGTGTTTCCGCCTTGTCCTGCGCTGGCAACGTCAATTACATAGTCCTGTGGCTATGCAGTTCCGTTGTACGACTTTGTGACACATCGTACACAGCTCCTCAGGACTCTTGATACATTTGAAACCAACGAGCGACGGCTCGCCGCCTCGGATAGCCGAGAGCAATCTGATCAACTTGTCATACCCCCTTGCGGCTCTGGCGTCGAAAAAGAAAAAAGCATTCCCCTCTCTCGCATGTCCCTTGGCGCATACTGGCTCTTGAAGAACACGCGTTCCCTGGATGCTCTACCCGGCCTCGTCACAGCCCCAGACGCCATTCTTGGCATGACTCCTCAAAGTCATTTCGACAAGGACGCTCGGCCGATGATGCGACACAGGAAGGAAGCAGCAAGTGGTTCGCAAGGACTGGTGTTTCGAGACCGCCTGGGTTTTGCCTCCGGTTTCATATCCGGCGCCGTCACTACGGCTGCGCTCGCCGCAATGCTAGGGAGGCTGATGAAAGGGCCATCGCAATGAGACGGCCATCGCGCATCAATCTCTGGTTGTTTGTCCTATGACGCTCACGGGGAGTCTAGTTGGTTGGTCGTAACGATCTGTAAGTGGCTGGTCGAAGAAGATCGATGTCGTTTGTCAAAGTCTCACACTCCCAGCGCGTTCTGGGTGTGCAGCAAAAAGTCCATCTGGAAATGATCGTGCCGCTTGTCGTGTTTGAATGCTGTTTGCGGACCCTTGGGGTAATGAACGTCCTCGAACGTCCGATCGGGTCGAGAACCCGGGACCATGAGGGGTCGTCCTTGGCACATACAGCGAGGGTGTCGCGGTGATTACTTGTACATAGGACATCTACACAGTAAACGGAATAAAGGGCAGGTGCCCGAATTGAGAGACCCATGGGGTTCGTTCCCATCTTCTTTTCGCCCATGTACATGCCGCTTCATCTGCCACGTCAATATGAGCGTGGGGCAGACGCACACGAGACAAAGTGCAACGTGTAGACTGAGCCTCGGCGATTTGGGGAACTTGAAGAGGCAGCGCTGTTAGCTGAGGTGGCCTCGGACACGTGAACCATCTGAAACTGCGTTGGACGCCTCGTCACGTTCTTCCGGACTTCTCCAAGTTGTCTTGGCCATAAACGCGTCTGTTCGCTGCGCGTTGACCATACTCGGTCGGGAGCTCGGTTTCAAGACCTCGTGCAGCCTTCCTCACGGGCGGTCGTAATGCGCCACGAACCGGCACTCTAGCTGCGGAGCTTTGCGCTCGTCCGCGGCGCGCAGAAGGGCGAGATGCACACAGGTATGGACTTGCTGTCGGTGATACCCGTGCTATATTGTGGGGGACACTGGAATTCGGCCGACCTGGGTCTTCAAGAACCGTGTGCGCTCACCTCACAGGCAAACGACAGTCTCTTGGCGTCTGCAGTGGTGCAGGAAGCGAAGGGCTCGGGCTCGACAAAGCGGTGCTTTCATGCCGTTGAAACGCACCCGTCCAACGTCGGGTTTTGAGCAGGGCTCGTGTCTTGTCGTGTCTTGTCGACACAGGTCCGGAGAGAACAAGGTTTGTCACGCACGCTCAGGGGTCGAGTCGTCCACTTCAACAAGCGACAATCCCTCAGTTGAGCTTCCCTCGACTGCACCGGATTCCTACGACAGGATTACACGGCGTCCCCCTCATTATAGTCTGTTGTACTCGATGCGGATACCTCGGCGTTTCCCAATCGAGTAGCACCTTGAGAAAAATCCGAGGGAGTGGGTTGCCCCTCCTCTCCCCATATCAGACGATCTTAACTGCGGAAAGGTGGGCAAGAAAAGGCCGCGTCTTGGCGCTCTTGCCCTCGGTCGCACTTGCACGGCGGCTGTTCGTAGCAAGCACATGGTAGGCAAATTAATCTGAGCGTCCCCTCTACCCACCGTGGGTCCTGCCCACTTTCCCCTTTGGATAGGTCCCAGCTGCATACTTTCTTGAGGCTTGACAATGCTGACCGACTTGATACACGGACATGCTCGGACCGGGGTCCCTTGGTCGATCACCTTGTGTTGCGCCTTGTCTAGGATCGCCAGCAGACACGTCACCTCCACATGGGTGGGAGTTTCAGTCAGCCTTTCCCTTTCTCAAGAACGACCCCCAGTGGCCATGAGATAAGTAAACCAAGATACTAGCTCTCGACGATTTTATCAAGGTATGTGAAGCAGCCACACCGAGGCTCAACTTTCCCATAGCAGCTGCCGTTGGAAAAGTAGGATGGGTGGTGCGTTCCCGTTCACTCTGTTTGCCTACCTCGAGTGGGCACACGGCATGACCGCCCCAACACGGCGGATGACAGAGCAAGATGAAACGAGGGCAACTGTCAGACCTATGGGAAGACATTCGTTTTTGTTGTCGTGCAGCCGATTCGAAAGTAATTGTTGTCTACGAAAGTGTGCTCAATCGGCATAGCGATGTGATGAATCCCACTGCATACAATTGATAGATGGTGGTGCATAGGGAATTAAGGAGAGAAATGGGTGTTTTGGGGCCCCTTGTCTTGCGAAATCCTGGCCCCAGTTGGGTGTACTCGGATTACTTCGGCCTTCGATTCATGTGCTTTGCTTGCACGTGACTGTTACGCGACGCGCTCTTTAAGAAACTTCCCACGGTGTCTGTCTATCCAAAGCTTGTTGCGCTTCACGTTTGGTGTCATTCCGTAGCCTGCCTCAAGCCATCCACCGCCATCCCTAAAGAGAACCACGTTGAATATCTTTAGCCTCGTCGATCCGTACTCACAAGCTTTTTTTCTTCGCCTGGAGCCACCCCGCCAGTCCTTGCCTCGCTTTCTATCTCCCTCATATCGCCATCTGTCTGTTGCTCATATCCGCTCCGTTCAAGGTAACTTTGGTGTGCCATTCCACTTGCCGTGACCTTTGTCGCTCATACCTCTATCCGTCTCGTAGGTACTGCCCGTCGTCATGCATAGGCACTCTGTTTCCGTTCCTCTAGTCCCTGCATCCGCACCGACCTCTCCTGCTGCCGCTCGCCTTAACAAGGTGGAGCGTGGATTGGGACTTCCCGTTACGCCGCAACGCTTCATTCGCACCCAAAAGACCTTGTATCGGTCACCGGTCACTCCAGTCAGCACCATCTCCACGCCCTATACACCTCTCAGTCTCCGTTCTTTTTCGACGAATTCAAGCTCAACTATAAATACACCAGATTCTGCGTCGAGCCTCAAGCGATTTCTTGTCCATCATTCCGCTGAAACCGAGACCACCACCCAGTTAGCGGATAAAAACTTGGCAGACATTGCTGCAAACTGGCGCTCTCGCGCCAACCAAAATGGTATCAAGGTAGCTACCACTGAGGACTCGAGCTATGGTGACGACGAGGGTGCGTATATGCGCTACCTTTGATGGTTTGATCGTTCACGTTGCCTATTTCTTCTCCGTATGCCGATCGTGCTACCGGATGGCTTTGATGCCAACACGTCTCCACCTCTAAACGCATACATACACACCTCCAGCCAGTGACCTCACCCCTTCTGATGTGAGTTCGACGCCGTTTGCAAACGAGGAATGTAAGTCATTGCCAAGAACCTCCTAATTCGAGCCGCCTCTGATGGCCTCCTGTTTAGCTTTGCTTCCCCCGCTTTCCCTTCCCAAACATCGCCGTTCTCGTACACAATCAACCATTCAGCCGATGTGTCCCCCTATTGTCGACCTTGCCCACAGGACCCCGGGAAGGCGAACACTCGGCATCTTGAATACGCCGCCACCAAAGCCTACGAACTCGAGCCAATTGAAATTCAAGGGAAGCATGACAGATCCCGCTCATACGCGACGCCGTCCCTCTATAGGACAGGTGTGTGATTTATTTCGCCATATATATCTCATTAATGCTGCGTTGACTCATGTGTGGTGGCCACTTCCAGATATCCAGTGACCTCTTCGACATCGATGAGAATGCTTTTGAACCCTACCCACAGTCTTTTTCCTCCACGACTCAAACGTTGGTCCTTCAAGATCCCTTCAACGGCTCTGGATTGTCGACAATTGCAGAATCTGTCCCACAGCATCTTCAAGGCGCGTATTCTGAGATGTTTGGCATCTCCTCTGCCCCGTCACCGCATGCGACTTGCTCCGTCTGTGATTGCGCGGGTGATCGGATGGCAGTTCTGGTACCCTGCAAACATTTGCTTTGCTCCGCTTGCATGACGAGTGCGCTCAACATCGTGGGTGAGAAAGACATCCATTGTGCCGTCTGCAAGATGTTCGTCAATGATTTCGAATTGCAAACTTCCTCGGACGACGATACTTCAGCCTCCGTTGTTAGCCAAAGACGACTTCCAGTGATCCCTGATATCGCATCCTCACCACTACAACAACGATCGGTTCGAGGTGAACCTGCATTTCTGCCGAGTACACTTGGTTCCAACCCTTTGCCATCTTTGATGAGCACCATGTCTTTCTACAGTCCTCATATGCATCACTCGCCCACGTTGACCCCTCTCTCTCAAGCGCAAAGGGCAGAGAACGTTGTTCTTCGCATCGACAACGTTCCCTGGGTGGGTTCCCTCGGAGCATGACTTCTCCTGCATCTGACAATTTGGACTAGGACATTACCCCTCCTGTCGTCGTTGCGTGGTTGAGGCATCCTATTGTCCGTGTTCATATACTCTTGGATCATCGGGGGAAGACCTGCAGCCATGCCTATGTTGAGCTTTCCACAGAAGATATCGCTAGAGCAGCCCTGCGATCAGTCCAAAACTCGGTGCTTGGTAAGGGAAAACGGGCGCGCGGGGTCACGGTCACCCTCAGCAGCCAAAACGAGCTTATGCATGCGGTATGTCTGCTCTGGCGGGGAACACTATGAAACTCAACACTTCCTATCAGCTATTTCCGTCATGGAAAGGCGATTGGAATGGCTCGCGGCCTTCCATCTCTGGACTACGAGATGAGATGCCTTGTCTAATGTCCAAGGCGGAACTTGATTCGCTATTGAACCTCATCCAACGGCCTGATGTAAATCTGGTTGTTTTCGCCCACCGCTGTTCGCTGATATTGTTCATTCTGCAGTCGCATTTCTTGAAGGTTGCATCCCTTCCCTTCCATCTGCTTATTAGCATCTTGTCAAAGTTCCCAGTGGACGTAGACAGCAGGGTCTTTTGGGAGGTTAAAATTAATGAGTCGCTATTTTGTTAGTAAATCCCATTGTCGTTCTCATGATTCTTTTCACTAATGGAACCCTGCAGATATCACGCACAGTAAGGAGTTGGTTCGTGCTGGCCGATACCGTAGTTAACCTTCTGTTTTAGCTGCGCTTGATATCCTTGGGGCATGTTACCGGCAATCTATCCCCCATGATGAACCTGAGTTACTTAACGAGCTGTTAGAAGCTGCTATCAACTGCAGGAGTAAGTTTACACAATGCTTCTCTTGTGTATTCAATTTGACGTCGTGCTTCAAAGTATTCACCGAGGAACAAGTTGCAACGTTGACAACAATCCACAAGGCTTATGCATCTGTCTTTTCTGCGCAACACAACTACCCTACAACCCATGCACAACCTTCTCTCATGCCGGTCATGTGGGACACGACGTCTGCTGTGTCGCCGTACAGCGCGCTCGCCCAAGAATTCGGTCTCCCAGAAAACGTTGTGCATGCGCTTGCTCAGAGGCTGGCCGGCTCTCGCTGACTCATTTTCCGATTCCACGTCGAGTATCACCACCCATCATTGCAGCACAAACCTCACGACGATCACGACCCCGTCCTTGCTCTTCATATGATTGGCATTGACTGCCTTTTGACGCTTCTTGGTACCCTGGACTTGATACAAAAAGGTTTTCTTCCTCTGCTCCCATTTTGCGTACTATAACAACTTTTTATTGCTCCGTTCGCTTTCCCGAGGTGCCGCAACTTGCTATGGATTGCATATTACTTCCGCTCGTTCCGCATCATGCTTGCTTTTCCCATTCCCCCCCTTGTAATGTGCAACAAACGACCATATGTTATGCTTGTATCGTAGACAGGTCTCCTGAACGTTGACGCTGAACGGGGCACATGCTCCTTGGCTTAGTAGGGTTTGGGTTTGGGCCTTGAATAGAACTAGAGCTGGTATTAGTTGTTGGACGGGACTTGAGCAAGACAACCAGCAGCTAGTGTGTGCGCCGTATCGAGGTGTAAGCTACGGATGCCCTGTTGATGCTGTCAATAGTGTGTACCTGTCAATTGAACACGCTATCTGGAACATTGGAATTTTGTCAGATTGGAAACTCTCCGGCATGCCTTGCTCAGGAACGTGCGAAACACTGCGGGCGCGCCACGTTGCCTGGTTCGTCGAACGCGTTTGTTTATACCCCCCGTTCCATAACTGCGCACGCTTACGGAGCACAGTCACGAGAATACGGTTTAGCGTCCATGAAAGGACCCGTAGCGCATCCCACGGCGACGCGTCGGCGTTCGGTGCCAACAGGATTCGCAGAGAACGCAGCGAAGAAAAAAAAAAAAAGCTATCAAGACGCTTCTCCTGTGACACGCTGGGCTCGTGTGTCGACCCGTTGTGACGCTTCACTGACTCGGAGATGGGAAAAACGACCGGATGGCGGGCCTGCCTACTTCTTGGGTGGGGTAGCTGCGCGTATCCGGGGCTGCGGCATGTAGGGCTGAGATTCGAGTTCCCAGGTCGTTATCTTTGAGGATGAGGTAGTATGCAGCGTGTTCGTTCCGGAGCAAGCTCCATTTCTGATGAGCACATCGGGGCAAGGTATGGACGTCATGCCCTCGAAGTTGACTATGCGCAGACCCTGGGGGTGCGAGACGGAGGGTCGTACAGCCGCGTTCGTACAGCGAATGTCGGGCAGATTCGCAGACGAGCGACGGTTAATTCCCGTCGGAACGGTAGACGTACCCGTGTGTCTCGTCTTTATTTCACTGGGTCCGAGTTGGCGTCGTTCCATCCATGAGACGTCCCCCACTCTCTGAGACGGAAACAAAAATATACCACCGACCACACAGAGCAAGGACTCACCGGCGGCGCGCTTCGGTTAGCAGTATGCATGGCCTGTCGTATCGACGTCGCATCCTCGTCGCACACACCTGGAAGGCACCGTCCCACTCACGTTGTGACGTCCATATATGCGGCAATATGTGTATACGGGTAAAATCAGCGGATACGGACGCACGACAGCGCACTTGGACGTGATTATTTGCCGCAGCACTGCGGTTCAGACGTTGTAAGTGGTGGACGTTTCGATTCGAGCTTGCGATACGGTTGGTGATGGCCCGGTTGTGATCCCTTTTTGTCCAGGATTGGCTTGTTTTGAATGTCAACCTGGCCCTTTTTTTTGGTTCCCACTCCGAATACTCTGCGATGGTGCTGGTTCAACTGGACCATCGACTGTTTGCTAGGAGCACATTGCTGTAGAAAGGGCATGCCGGGGGCATATGTCAGTATGGGATAGCCTGACTTGTATGGCCACATCCCTCTGTGGACTAGGGAAGCCATTGGCCTGTGTTCATATCAGAGGAGAACAAAAGGAGTTGTATTGCATGAGTAGTCTTGTGCAAGGGATATATTCCCTCAGTTCAACCGCTTGGTCTTCTCGCGTATGTCGGTTTCGTGTGGGCTAGGTGTGGAAGACGACGGAATTGCGCGCTGATGTGTTATTATTATTCGTCACGGGCTGCTCAGCAGTAGTCCCATGCTCAGAACACCCATATCTCCTCCCAGAAGTACGTCAAATATTCAACTACAGGAAGTAGCAATTTCTGATGCATTCCCTGTCGACTACCTATGCACTACCGCTTGCATAAGCTAATAGCTACGTCGGACCATTAGGATACTTCGTGACTACAAGTATCCTGCAGGTCAGTACATGTCTATCTACCTAATATATAGTGACTAGAAGATTCTGCAGTATTCTGCAGTTTCAACACTCCCAACTGACGATCCAGTGTTCCCACGGTCTCAACCCGTATCCTGGTTCGCAGCCAGTCAATATAGGAGATCCGTTTTAAGTGTTTATGAATTTTGAGGAGCTTGTACGTCCCCCAGTACAACCCTTGAAGTTGTCACCCTACCCACCTGAGGTTGAAGTGGGCATTCGTGAGTCTCCTCCTTTCCAATTTCCCGTAGAAACCATGGTTGTATTCGTCTGATACTAGGGTAAAAGATTAGTTTTGGCGTTAGGAGGTAGTAGCGCAGGCGCCGATGCCCCACCTCCTGGAGTGGAAGAGGGTAGTCGAGCAATGTGGGGCGAGTGATTTTGTCCCTCAGACGGTTCATCAACCCCATACCGAGACCGATTTGAGGCTATATTTTCGAGACGTGAATTTGGGAGAGACCATCTTCTTTTAGACAGATGGTTCCTCCGAACTAGGCCTATCCCTCGATGATGCCCCCAAGCCAAAGACTTGGGAACTTGAAGGGTGAGGGCGATCGTATGTTCACCGATTGTGGACCTTCCGTGGTAATCCATGTCCTGGCATGTCTCTCGGACATTTTTCTAGCCCACTGGCTAACATGTTTCTCTAGTGGCTTGGTTGCGTGCTGTGGTCAAGCAGAATTAACTACCTGTGATTCTGGTTTGTATTGACGTCAGTGTCTAGGATATGGAAATCAAGTTGATGGATGCCTGGTGGAAATTCGGGAAACTAAAGTGGAGGACCTCATCCTTGTATTCCTTCACCGTGTATCGAAATCGGGCTGGCAACCTCAACAGCAGGCTCTCTTGTTAGCGAGACCTGTGGTTCGGGCCTTGTGACTGTCGGCCTGTGGGATGATCACCCAAGGATTGAATCCCCCGTTTAATAATTTGCTGGTCATCACTCATGTATTAAGTGCACCTCGGGCTCTGTTGGTGCCTCGAATCTTGGTGGATATAAACATGCTAGTGCACGTCAGATGTATAGACAGCGTGAAGTTTATAGGGCACAAGAACCGAGAGACATTGCTCTCAATCGGGTGTAAGGAGAATCAAGTACTTCATGCAAGGACGTCCACGTGTGTATTGTATGGGATTGCGCGAAAAGATGGTGCGGGCGCAGCGGTCACTGCCTGAAAACGAGGTTGCGGGTTGGATATGACGTGGCATGCAGCTTACCCCGCCCCTTTGCCTTTCGACCTGTCTACCAGCGCGCACGTGTTGGCACCGAACGATCATCGCGAAACCAGTTCGTGGTGATCATATGAGTCCAGGCCCTTTCATCACTGAATGTGTTCAAGAACATTACCCCGACTCCAGAGAGTGGGTTAGCTAGGCTGACCTCGGTCGATCGTGTGGTACACTTGGAGCAAGAATCCGACAGATTGATATCTGGATATTATACAGACCTTGATCAGCGAAGTTCTCTCGATTATGTCCCCCCCATCTGATCCAGTCATCCCGGCTCACTTGTGTAGATCCTCCGAAGACAAGTGTTCCAGAATGCACGATCAACAGTCCCATCATCCCGACTAGAACCAGGTCTCGGCCAGCGACGGTAGCCTCACCCCATTCAAGCCAACTCGAACACTTGCCGGCTGACTTGAAGGACCTAAATATGAGCGTTCGAAATTGACTTCACTTACAGGTTACCCAGGGATCCGCGAAGCTATGGTCCAATGAAGACCCATTCCCCTCATCTTGGTCACCCGCACTGCGTCAATGTCAGAGACTTTGCAGGTTGTCGATCCAGGTGCGATCGTTCTGTGCGATCGCAAACCACATCTCTTCTCAAATTCGCGGTCAATGGGGGCCAACTGCAAGCCCATACGTTGGTTCGAGGTGAGCTCAGGTCACCGTGTTAGGCACGGGGACAGCCTTCTTGGTGGCCACGATGTAGGTAGTCCATTCCCTTCGGAGAGGCTATCCGTACGTGTTCCTGATGCTTAGACTCCTCTGAATGACGTACTTCTAGACACTTGTCCACTGGAACCAGAACAGTGTCGCAGTTCTCTTCCGAGAACGTTGATTCTAGTGGTGGCCGTGTACCACGATTCGTTGTGACCGTTGGCAAACCGTTCTGAAGTCGCTCTAGAAAAGTTGACACGTAGACCGTCCTGCTCGTCATATTGCTTCGTTATTTGCGAGAAACCACGATCTGCTCACTCACTTGATCTTAGATAATTGTAATTGTACATAGTTGACGGACTCGGCGACTATTTAACCTTGGCGCGCGTCGTCTTAACTTGCCCAAAAGTGACGTAGCCGAATGCTGTGGTTGGCTGGAAAGTGGAGCGACGTGTGAGATCATTGCGATGTACGTGGAAACTACGTCTGAACGTTAGGAGCGTAACTGAAACCGCCTTTGAGCCTACAAGTCATTGTTGCTAGGACCTACCTGAGCGAGGGACTTACCGGGACACGTCCAGACAGCAACCAAGTTATGCGACAGTGCCTTGCAAAATCGTGATGGCCACTCCCATTAAAGGATCGCGCGTTTGTTGCCAGGTAGGGTCGGACAAAGGCCCGAACCGCCTGAACTGCGATCACATGTAATATGTGTTGTTTAGGATCATCACACTGGGTAGCTCGGGCAGAAGGAGTGTTCGTCCACTTCTTGCCAGTCTGGAAGAGGGGTAGGCGCACAAATCCCCCGCTTCCCCGAGTTTCTCCGCTGCATCCCGAAGGACGGCCGTTGGCCCTGCATCAACCCTGGTCGAGTCAGACGTTCGCGCCGGGACGTAAACGGGTGTTGGCCATTACATTTGGTGTTTCAAGATGACGCACCACCTGTGCAAGAGTAAGTTCCAACGTTGGATACACCTCGGCGTGTTCGTGTTCCTAGTTGCGACGTCAGTTGGCGGGCTTTGGCGGTGGACGTCTCGACGTGACAGAGAGCGCACACGACCGGGGTGTGCGAGCGTGGTGGCCCAGGGAGGCAGCGATGATCCGGATTGTGGCATGAAAAGTCAAAGCTGGCATTGTGAGGGGTGTCAGATTGACATGTCCATTGCACGCTGGAGAACGTCGGCTGAGCTCGGAGACACGTCAGGAGACTGAACGAACGACTGTGGCCGTAGCAAGGACGGTGCACACCGGGGCAGCGTGGGCCATGTGGACTCGGCGCGGCAGTACTGACTGGCCTGTCGCGACCCCGCATTGACGTCCACACCTCGTCTTCACTTTTCTTCTCCCCTCCCTGCATTTACACCGCTCCAGCGTCCAAATCGTCTGGCAGCTGGGTGGTCCGGTGTCCTCCATCTCGCGCGTGCCCGCCAAGAATCGAGACCATGGCTGCACGAGGCACAGTCGGTCAAACGGACATTGTACGTGTACGCCCAACCCGCTTCTCGGCACTCTAATTCATTTGGCGTCTTCAACAGCCTGCAGCCTCTCGTACCCCCCTCTCCTCGCGAGATGACTCTGCAACTTCGTCACATCCCACACCAGCCTCTGCTCACACAACGGCCTCACCCACCCCTTTGACTCCCCAGAGAGGCCGTCTGGCCACTCGCTATCCAGACTCCCTCGGCAGGGTCCCACTCCACCGCCGTGGCACCTCCAAGACATACGAGCGCCTCGAGGATCTCCTCCGCGAAGCTGGCTACAAGGAGACTCGCGTGTTCACGCCCGAGGGTGACCGCACCGCACGGTCTGCCACCGGAAAGCAGGACGGTGGAATGCGAAACAGTGTGCGCGAAAGCGTTGGAGCCGTCGTCGACTTCATCACCGGGTTCGTAAGCCGGGGTTCGAGCCTGTCGAGCGAGTCGGCGCCTCTAGAGGACAACGTTGAACGATCCGCCTTAAATACATGGTCGCTTCCACCCTCACCGCTGGCTCACACGGCACATATCGAGGATGACGGGTCCAAATGTATTTCGTCGATGGCATCTCTCACCCGCGGCGACTCGTCGGAGGGCGTCCGTCGTCACACCTATGTCGACCTATCTGCGGGACCGATGCGGCGGAGTCACACGTACCAAGTTCCACAGTTCCATCAGTCAGCTCAGGGACCGCCCTACCATTCCCGTTCATATCTCACCACACACCATCAACCACAAGTTAACCATCGCCATCTCCAACCTAATTATGACTCAACCAAATCATCAACTACTAAGCCAAATCCGCCTAATGCTCGCGCGTATCTCCGCCATATGGTATCAGCACCAAATATTCAGCCACTAGCCAAACGCCCACCTCTGTCATCACGGACTTCCCTGACGTCGCACGCGTTCAGACACGACCGTCGGAGCGGCACGTATCCCACATCCGTCCTCAACGATGAAGATAGCCTCGTAGAGTATGACAACGACCCACACCACCGCCCCATCATCGATGGTCATGGACACCAGGCACATCCGCCACTTCCTCGAAATTGGATCGAGTCGGTCGCCAAAGCCTTATTAAGCGGTGTCGGTGGCACAGCGGCTGTTACTTCGGACGCCGCGTCCACGAGGACAGCAAGGACTGCATCGACACAGAAGAGCTCTGCACTATCTGACAGGTCGAATCGAGTCGAAAGAGGAAGGGCGTCGAATCTAGCCACGAAACCGCCCTTGCTTTGCGTACAGATGCAGGACGTGAAGGCAAAGACGAGCGAAGGACAAGTGGCCTGTACAAGGGTCACGTGTCGTTCCACCCCCGCCTCAAGGGCAAGTTCCCGAGCGCGAAACGGCGCCCGTGATGATTGTACGAAGAATAGGAACAGCGGAAAGAGACGAGAGGGAGATGAATCGAGGAATCGTCAGAGGAGAAAGGATCGCGATCCTGACGTCGTCCCGACTCTCGCCCGAACGAAAGTGGAGAACGACGACTGGATGGCACCACGTCAACGTTATTCGAGCGGCTGGGGAATGGAGAATAGCCCGCGGGTCTCCCCGGCTGAAATGTGGCTTAACGACAGCGACGAAGACGACGAGGACGAAGGGGAGCTCGGTTTAGATCGTTTGCTCGTTCCTGCTCGACGACACCATTCTATTCAAAGTCTACGAAAGCATCTCGAGCGACCTCAATCGCAGTCGTCTTATGGTCGTGGTGCGCCAAGTCCCAGACTGTCCAGAAGCGGTAGGACGAGTCCATTCGGAGGGGCTCCGAACGGCCGACTAGATTGGGGGAATGCATCGTGGAGTACTAGTCGGGGCCGGGAATGGACAGCAAGTCAAGGCGAAGAAGGCGAGGACGGGCACAGCTACGTCTTCTCCGGTTCAGAAGTAGGGGCGGGTAAGCTCAGTACCAACTGGAGACGAAACCAAATTCCCGGTCCAGCGCAGTGGACGACGTCACCGTAGGCCTCCAGTACTGGGATTTAATAAATTGACGATAGTTCTCGACGTCGAACTTGACACGTTCATCTTATTGCGAAATGGCGTTGGTCGTGTATACGTAGGGGGTGCATCGTGTCCATTTTATCTCCCTTTTTTTTTTAAAAAAATTTGGCACCCTTTTGTTAATTTTCCGCTAGTCATCTTTCATGCGACCATCAGAAGTGAAGAAGTCGACGAGAAGATCTGTATCAGAAAGAAGGTAGCAAGCGTCCATCACATGTTCCCCTCTTTTCCTTGAGAGTCAAACCATGGACGTTGGCACACAGCTGCCGTTTTCACCAAGATCTCAAAAGGTTCAAGAACTATGACTTCTTTGTATGGGCTCGCAACCGGAAGCCGAACGAAATCGTGAGATAGGATATGAAGCAAGCTGCATATTAGGATAGATTCAGGTGCACTGCAGGTGTTCGTGAGAGAAGAGTCCCTTCACGATGGGCACGTTTGGTGCACCAAACCGACTAGCGTTCTCGCGAGTCCGTGGGTCGCGCCGAACGTAGGAACCTGTCATGGGGCGTATCTCAGAGTGACACATCGCATGGGTGGCGAAACGAGCTGGGAGCGCGTCTCGCATTTGACATCCTTGGAATCGATCCCCCACCATCGGTCACGGACATGTGAAACACCAAAGATAGGATCACCTTGCCATCGTGAGCGTATGCCCCAGCAACGAACCCGCTGTTGGACGAGTGCGACCAACTCGGTGTGCGCTGTTGTCCATTCAGTGAGGTGGACGCATCAAGGGCTCAAGGGATAGTCCCCAAGCACATATGCGCGCACAGCTTGTTCCACGACAGTACCTCATAAAAGAATCGCTGCTGCAAGGGGATCAGACATCATATGAGATGTCTCGCACTAACGCGATGGTTGGCTCAGTCGGGTGAGCTGCATGTGGTGGATTGCATGTCATGGTGCAATGGTGGATACATGACAGAAGGGACACGAAACTGGGATGACAATGCATACCGTTCACTATAAGCGAGGGGGTCAGACACAGACGGGGAACAATCAGGCGAGAGCCACGCACGAACTGAAGGGCGGCGCCTTTGGTCTTCTTCTCACCACCCAGCTCAAAGCTAGAGTGACCAGTCGGTTCGACAGCACAAATGACAGATCAAAAGTACAACGTACTGCTTGCATCGCTTCAACGACAGCTGCATCTTGTACTTGCACACCGTACATTCGAGTCGCAACACGACCTTTTTCGTTGTCTTGGCCTGAGGGCGACGCGATGCGTGAGGAACCAGAAGGGTTGGGTGTTCTGTGATCACTCTACCTTTTTGTGGAAGACAGGTTTTGTCTGACCACCATAACCTGATTGTTTACGGTCGTAACGGCGCTTTCCCTGGGCGAATAGTGAATCTTTGCCCTTCTTGTATTGCGTCACTTTGTGAGGCCTGGAACGAAGCGATGGGCGGATTTGAAGAAATAGTGTAATGAAGACACGTACGTGTGCTTCTTGCACGTCTTGCCCTTGCAGTCTTGGGAGCAGATAAGCTGGACATGACAAGTATGGTCCTGCATGACTTACATGTCCGTCGTGTTCTACAATTTGGGCAGGTGAGGAGGAGCGACAGAGTACGGATTCACCTTAATCACTCACTTGGGAATGTTGACCATCGTTGTCGGCGTTGGCGTTGACGAACCTGGAGAGAGTATGTCGACGACTGGCAATCGCCGGTGGCGTGTTGTTACTGTGCAGTTAGTCAAGGTTCAATCTCCGACGCAAGAAACATGGAAAATCCCGAAGTGGGCACTGTGAACAAGGACTACGGTACTATGCAATCCGAGTACATTCGAATCGTCCCTCCAAGCCTGGATCGTATATTATGGACTTGCACACTCTGCACTCCAGTTAGCAGGAGTGAGCTCCTTCACCCTCCGCTGAAACACGCTGAAAGTGCAGAATTCTGGTGATCCCGGAAGGTGATTCCCTTCCTGTGCACACAAGGGTAGAATCAGATTCTTGTTCTTATATCGCATCCGGACATCTAGACATGGCATGACTCGTCAACGAGGACACACATCAATGGACCCAAGTGAAAAGCTGACAGTGTTCCTCACTCGCGCGAGCGTTCCACAGTGCAAGTTGGGACCCCAGCCCTTGTCGCAACGGTCTCTTCTTGAACAGCTCAAAGGTCACTGATGACGTGAACGGTGGCCACCTTTCGATACACGTTAGGCATCTTCGCAGATGGAGGAAGGGGAGAACACCATACTTGTCGTCAAAGACATCGAACGTGGTACATAGCGCAGCCAATGTAGAGTCATGGGTGCTATGAACGAGGATTTTCAACAAATCCTTGTCCCTTCGTTCAATTTTGGTCTGCATCCTGGTTGACATGTCTACAAGGAGTCTGCCCATACCCAGACGGCGACCCTGCTCCGTCTTGACTGCTCCGTGGAATCCAACATCCATGAGATCCATGCCCGTTGAGATCAGCAATTCACTTTACACACTATTTCGACAACAAATGTCAGGGAATCATACCACGATGGAACGCGGAGACATACTTGTAAACCACTCGTCTGTTACTGCGGATTCCTGATAGGCAGTCATGAGCTCACCAGGCTGTCGTTGAACTTCGAAACTCGGGAACATACGATCAGGCCAACCACCTCGGGATTCTGGAAGTCATCAGGGACTTTGATTCCATGTGCTGCAGCCGAAAGCACCTGGATGTGTAGCCCTTATATCAAGAAGCTGGCTCACAAGAACTTGTCCAGGACTCACGGTATCCAAGATCCCCGAAGCACGGGGTGATCCATCTATGCGGACCGGCTTACCTTGAATATATTTCGACAATCTCCCGTCCAGAGTTTGGAGTCGAGGGTTCCATCTGGCAGCAGCAGCTACGATATGGAACATCGGGATCCTCTGCCCATTTAGAAATGCTGAACATACCGTCGGCAAAGCACTGCTCCAACAAACCAAGCTGTGGGCAGGACGATAAGTTGTTGATGAGGTTCTCGTCCACCTTATTCCTGTGAGGCGTCCCATCATCTTTCTTCCAACCCTTCTCACAACATACCTGATCAGGATCGAGGGTATCACACCACTAGCGCAGTGTCTTTGCGGGTATAATCCACGAGTGATGTGCTCGAGGGACTCGATTGTCCGCGGGACGTTCGTTGACCTGGACGAATGCGCAACCTAGTCAGGAGGCGAACGAACATGATGGCGAGTTGAGTCACCGAAAATAAACCTGCTTTTCGTTCTCAAGCGTCCTGGGGAGAAATCCGAGTCTAAGAGCAGGGCATCTAGGTCAGTGCCGGTTGTCAGACGGAAGCGCTTCTGCCTTACTTGTCGACATAGAGCTCTCGCAACGCGACGCCAAAGTTGTACGTGGACTGAAGGTGATCGTTGAGCAGCTGAATAAGCGTACGAGCTCGTAGACGTTACCTCCTTCCCAATGTCCGTCAGGTCACCCAAAAGACTATACGGAACGATACGTCAGACTCGTGGCTCCTTCCATCGAGCGTTTGTATACCATAAATTCGCCGCAGTGCCCCCGTTCCGCATCTCCGTCTCTCTTTTGAGCCACATCCCTTCGAAACCAGGGTTGCTTGGCGTCGTCGTCGTCGAGTTCACTGTCTCGCGGAATAGTCTTGTGATGGAGCACATCTGCCAGTGTTCGGGGATGGACGCAGGTGGATCCGCCATACGGATCCTCACTGGCGTCCGCTCGCCTAGGAAAATAAGAGTCAGGTGGGCGCGAGGAGTTAGCAGAATAGGCTTGTGGCACACCATGCCTTACGAAGACATGGACCTGCTCGAGGTCGAGTCCGAAGGGAGCCCGTGGGTATCTTTCTACGTTTAATGGCTCTCTTGTAGACTGGTGTGTAGTGTGTATGAGTATAACCGCTCCGACTCATACCACGGAAGTGGTACTTACCAGACTGATACCCACGCGACCTCTTTTACTCCCCATGACGAGGTCACTGTGGTACGGGTAACAAAGGTATCAAGGAGGTCAATGTTGGAACCTGAGCTGGGCCTCAAGGCTCGGACAGGAACAATCGCCTAGCAGGCTGACAAGTGATGCATGGCAGGCCTGTCGGTGAGTTCGCACCGTGCCTGGGAAGCGCTTGATAGCTGAGCCAGCACTGCCCGCCCGGCTGCTCGGTGGGGTGCTCCTTTGCTCGCCGTCGCTGGTCAAGTCGACATTGTCAACTGTCACAGTGGGTCAACTCACGTTGCAATCTTCTACACGTACATTTCCTTCGCTATCCGAGCGTTATACAAGGTATAGGGATACAACAGGATTTCCGGATTCCTGCCCAGGCGCTGCCTATGGCCTGATCGCAATCTTTAACGCCCCTCGGCTGCTCATCTTGTTTAGCGCTTCCTGGTACTCCTCCAACTTGTAAACATCCGTCACCATTCCCGTCACCTTGACTTTCCCGCTGTCAAGGTAGGCAACGGCTCGAGGGAAGCAAAACGTCTGCGAGAAAGACCCAATAATCTATGAGAGGAGATGTGAGGTAGAATGCTCCCATAGACGAGGAAATTGGCCCACCTTAATCTCGTCACCAAAGATCTTGGACGGCGGCCAGTGTACGAGAGCCATGTTCTCGTAGACACCGTATATCATCAGTGTGCCTCCCCTGCGTACATAATTGATGGATTCATTCGCAAGTTTCTCCACTCCCGTAGCCTCTACCACGACGTCAAATCCATACGGGTTGTCAGCTTTAAGCTTTGCCCACTGTGGCTCGGGGTTCTGGCGGTCGAGTTCAATGTATTCGTCACCGGCGTCGAGTTGTTTCGCGATGTCCATCTTAATACCCTTGTTAGCCGCAATGACGACCCTTGAGGCGCCATTGAGCTTCAGGAGCTGGGCCAGTATGAGGCCCGTAGGACCAGCGCCAAGAAGGAGGACCTCGACACCGACGGGGGGGCTGAGCTTATCGAGACCATGAATAGCACAGGCGGCGGGTTCCAAGAGGGTTGCCTCTTCATCGGTGAGGTTCTTTATCTTGTAAAGTTTCTTTTGCTGACTGAGCCACGAGTCAGTACTCCATGACGAGCACACCACGCAGGACAAACGTACTAGACAATGTATTCAGCAAATCCACCGTCCATCGTGACACCCCGCGCATTGAAGCTCTCGCACAAGAGGGATTGTCCACGTCGGCAATAAAAACAATGTTCGCACTATGGCCGAACAAATTAGTATGCTTTAATCCTCTTTCAGATTTGAGCGCAAAAGGGAACATACTCACAGTGACGCCAACGTCAGCAACGCATCGGTCGCCTATTTCAAAGCCCTTGACATTTCTACCCATTTCCACAACTGTACCAATGGCTTCGTGGCCAGGGATCAGCTGTTATCGCATAAGATAAAGGATGTTGATGGCGTGATCCGAAGAAGGAACCTTACCGGGAACTTTGAAATGAACTCGCCATCGTGGATGTGCGCATCAGTACCGCATACGCCTATCAAATATGTCAGTGATGTGATCCATGGACACGACGCAGCCATCTAGTGGGTCCTGGACTAACCACAGCACGTCACTACAGAACGAGATCAACACCGTTACAACTGATCGAACGCGCGCAAAGGAAATCACCTTTGAGAAGGACGTCGTTATCGCCGACCTGGGGTATTGGGACTTGCCTGATCTCAAAATGTCGTGGCTAGAAAGCAAGCACGGGTGAGGCGAGTGTAAATCGGAGGTCGAGAGAGGAGACCTTGGTGTACCACAGTGCTCTCATAGTGTCCTGAGGCATGTTGTGAAGGAAGTCGGGGGCGGAAGGACAGAGAAAGCGAAGGGGGAGAAGGAGGGTGGCGGGGTATCGCGACTGGCCTGTCCATTTTATACTCGGATTTCCGGGTAAAAATGTCTCGATCGATTTAACCGGTTTGGAATGTCGGTGTAAGGTACATGACGTCACCGAATCTCCTTTGGGAAAACTGCGACGGCGTAACGGTATCACGTGGCAAGGGTAGTCGTCCGAGAATAACGGCAGTCCATTATCGAGAGTCGCTCACACGGAAATGGCCGCGTCCAATGGCATTATCGCAAGCACGGCTAAGAAGGGCCTGCTGGCCTTTGGTTGGTGAGATAGGGAACAGAACCGTCACCGCTAGTCGCGATGCCCGACACGAGGACATCCCCAATCACCTGGCCAACCAGTCTGCCACGAAGAGAGCCGCTTCGTCGGTCATAGTGGGGGTGAGTTCATGCCCGGCACCTTCCTCCAGCACTACCCTCTTCACGCCGTCACCGACCTCTAGCCCCTTGACGAATTCCTGGCACGCGCTCCAAGGCACGAGTTTGTCCTTGGCACCCGACAACACGAGGATCCTCTTGCCCAAGAAGGGATTTGTAGCGTCACTTTCTCGGAACGCAAAACTGGCTGGGTCGTATGCGTCTACATAGGCCTTCAAATGCGCTGGATAGTACGGAGCTTCAAGGGGGACCCCATGGAACCGAGCACGCTGGGATATGAGTTTGGAATAATCCGGACACCCGATGATAGCAATGGCCAGCTGGATGCGGGGTTCTGGTAAATCGGTATAAGTAGTAGCTTTGAGCCAAAGGAACGGCAGAGCCCGCGCCCACGTACCGCGGGTAAGTGCAATCCAAGTCGAGTGACCACCGAGACTGACTCCGGCTACTCCCCATCCGACGATGTTCCGCTCGACCTGGGGGTATAGGCATGCAGGGATATGGTCGATCAGGAACGTGAGGTCGTGTGCTGTACCAGCTAACCGGTCTCAAGTCAGCAGGGAGAAAATTCAGAATTGGAGAACGGACACCTACTTTGTATTGTGTACATGTCCACGCTAAAATAACCCGCGCTCATCAATGAGGACACTCGGAGATCGATCAGTGCAACACTACTGACGCATGTCGAGGATTGTTCCTTGCGGGATCCTTGTGCCATCCTTCGTTGCGCAGGGAGTCTACAAGACGCTCCCCGTGATTGCGATGATCCTGATTTCCTGTGAGTCAGTGACGTCCAGCCTACAGGAGCCTCGTCGCAGGGTACTTGCATACGCAATAACGATCAAGTCCCTCTTTCTGTGGGTATCTAGTCCATAGTTGACTTCCAGAATCGACTTCGCGAGTGGCGCCACACTATTTGCAGAACTCGTACGGCCGTGCAGCAAGAACAGGGCGTAGACGGGCAAGGTGGAGTCGATGCTCTCACGATGGCTGTGGACCTCGATGGATATGCCACCGACGAAAATCTTGCTGGCAACGACGGACTCGGACATGGTGGTGCGAATCGGGTTCTCAACTCATCCAAACTCGCACTGACGGCCAGAATTGCCTGCCATGTAGCCGTACATAGAAGGTGCTATCACCAGGATCAAGACACATGATGCCTAGGTACGCTGTGTCAGGTTGTCAGGGAGGACACGGCTGACGATGCGAGTCGGAAGATGCACATGTTTCGTCCCTGCTGGATCCCCGAATTGACCCAGAGAAGCGGGCAAACGATGTACAAATTCCTCACACCGCGAACTTGGTTGGCTCCATTTCGATTCAGAGGTTGGTTTGAGATCGACTGGCGACCAACGTCGAGAGACGGACACTTGAGCAACTGGCGAGTCGAAGTAAGCGAGGCAAACGCTTTCTCTGCTCAATTGGAACACGACGCTCATGCGCCATCAGTACTTGCTGCCTAGTACATGTACGTGTAAGTTCATTGACTAGTGTGGGTTTGATTCCCATCGTTCGGCCCAGTCTGCTGTGCGACATCTATATCATTTCCTGACATCCGATTCTACTTGTCATACGTAGAACATAGCTGCACCATCACAGTGAAGCTGAAGCTTTCCTGTCGTCGTCTGAAGTCTCCACCACTAGGTGAGACCCTCCTCTCTGCCCTGTCTTGTGGGAGGATGTGTCACCACGTGTTCCTGATCGTCCAACGCGTTATTTCTCTGCAGACGTACTCCATTTGTGTGATGTACCTCGCCGTTTCAGCGACAAGGATTTGCGACAACAAGAAAGGTAGTGCCCAATGACTCTACTGGAACTTATGTCGTCCAAGTCTTCCTCAGGTACCGTTCGTATATTTCGTTACGATACTGAATTTGCGATAGGACGGCCCCAGCAGCGCCCATTGCCCAGAGTTGAGCTTCATTAATCTCAGAATGTGGATGGCCATCTGGAGTCAATGGCGGCTCACATTAGTATCAGAGGACGCTGACACGACGTACACCTCACGACATGATCTTTGTTTCCCGTCGTGTTCCCAGCACCCACCGAGTACATAAATCCTATGCCTGAATCCTTCTTCCATTAACCACTCTTGTCCCTCTCATTGATACCCACGAGCTTCCCCCTCAACCGTAGACGCTACGAGAATGCGAGGCGGCCTACCAGTAACTCATCTACTTCTGTAGCAACCACGAGTCAGCTTCTTCACGACAACTGGGCAACAATCGACCCTGAATATGCGCGTAGCTGATGAGACTCACTGAGACTTACATTCACTGAGACAAGTTGGATATCAAGGGACTCTCTGTAAAATACGGTATGGTGAGTGTCTCTTTATGGATCCCAAGTATGACTTTACAATCTTGTGTAGGCTTATGCTGATCTCATCCGTGGCCCCAATCGGCTCCCCGGGGCAACAGCAAACACTTCTCCTAAACCGGATTCGGACAAAACGGCCGATAGTGCTACAGGTGCTGATATTGAGAAAAAGATGAGCAATCTCACTCACTCTCACTCACTCTCACTCTCAGGCGAGTACTCATTTGAGCCCAGATCAGTGCAATCGATCTGTCTTTTTTGGATTTGCCCGGTTGGTTTGCAATTTGTTGCATACTTCTGTACCGACTATTTGTACTAATATTCTCTACAGGGCTGATACAAAACGAGGATTCGGAAGTGCTCGAACCGGTGCAAGAGCTCACCGAGTCTTACACTCGTTGGCTGAACGCGATTATCTTGACGACACCGATGAGCAGCAAGGCATGCTACCCTCGTTATTCGAGAATATCTCTGACTACCACATACCCATTTAGACGACATGCAGAACTAGCTATCTGTAAGACTTGCAAGAGAAGCTGATCCAAACGGAGACCATACCATAGGTATGTCGATACTCGACGACAGGCACTTGTCGTTAAATGGGATTTCTCTTAGGAATTCTCACGAAACCCGAATCGTTCGATCCTGGCGCTGTCATTGTTAAGAGATTTTGGCTCGATGTCATCGAAGGACGTGATGCATGGGTACTATTGCATTTGTCTCCCTAACGACAGTCAGCGAGCAGGGCGACTCTCGAGATCAGCCCTCCAGCGCATTGCCGCAGGGTATTTTGACACGGTCTCAGCTTGGAGCGAGGTTACTCATCGTGGGCGTTTTGAAAATTTAGCGTTCGTGTCAGACATCAGCGCCTTGCTCGTCAACCAAATCAACGTGTGCGTAGCAACTGCAGCATGCTTGAGCTTCACTCTGGGCTTAGCACGACGTGGTACAGCATACCACAGCTCCGAGAGGATGTCGAGCGATTAATTGGTGCTTGCTCGGAGGAGATCAGTACTCTGCCGAAGGATCCACAGATCGAAGTGCTTGTGAGAGTCAGCGCGTTCTGAGATGCCTTCAAGTCTGCCGTTTCAAGTGCCAGTTCGGATAAGAACGTTGCATAGAGAAAGCAAGCGCTCTATACTATGTTTCGCCTAGAATAGTCGAGGAACTTGCAGACTTCCGTCCCGTTGAGCAGCTTACACAGTGTTGAGCAGCCGATGTTCTTAAAGACAAAGAGCCCGTCGTGAATGGAACGACAGAATACAGACCATGGGCGTGTACCAAGTCCGCAAGACTATTTTAGAGTCCTTTCTGTTCTACTCCTTTCCCGGGAATGCCTTCCAATGTACAATGTCAATAGATCGATCACATGGGGATCCCTGGCCAAGACGCGTCTTATCAACCCGTTCACGATGCTGTGGTTTGAACCCGCAAAGGTGCTGTCTGACACTCATAAATGGTGAGCTCGACGACGCTATTAAGAAGCTTGTCAAGACACATTTGGGCAGATTCAGGATCCTCCAGGAGCTGATCTCATACGTCGCGGACAACGTTCCTACGAACGTCAGAACACAAGCAGAGAGTGCCCATTGCGGTCAAGGAAAATCTGGAAACGGAGACATCCCTGAACTACATTCAAAACCAGAAAGATTACAATAGACAACCCGTCGAAAGAGAAACGAGAGGAGGGAGGGGAGTCACCGTTTCAGCCGAACAGCAAGCCTTGCAATATCTAGCTCAAGTCAGGTACAGGGGGATCATTGTGGAAGACTTGACTCACTTGTCTCCTCGAGACCAGTTTGAAGATGAGTTGGTCGTCATGGCGGAGGTGCGCGCATACTTTAATATCACATACAAGGTATGGGATATTCAGAGAAAGAGACACAATGAGACTGATACGACAGTCGTGCAGCACGTCATTGATCACGTCCCACTCAAGATCGGACAATCCCTCCACCAGGCCTTGGCAGAAGGCTGTCGTTCAGCCTGCTCGAGCGCTCAATGGCTGACACGACGTCAACGGGCGACTTTGCTGATCATATGAGAGAGTTGGTGAGCGAGGATCCAATCATTAAGGCGAAGCGAATCGGGTGCGACTGCAGGAGATGAAATGAGCGCTCGCTAGCTTTGCTACGTGAGCGGTGTAATTCGTGAATCTGATACTACAGCTTGAAATTGCATTTCTTTTCTGCGATGGGGTAGATGGCACTGATACCCACAGCATCAGGATGCATCAGAAGAATACGTCAGAGAGATGTCAGCACCGTAGAGCGAGATGTCAGGACTCCGAGGACAACTCTCCCTTGTGAACCGGCGGATCTCGTGGTGGGAACGGTGAACTTGCTCGTACGTTTAGATACGTGTACAGCAAAAAGAACACTTGGAACGCACTGTCAGGGCCAGCCCGACTGAAGAGATGGAGTAAAGTCCCGTCCCGGTCTTGGCTGTCGCAATGCCGTGAAAGCAACCTGCTGTGTGCAGAAGAAGAAGAGGTCATAAAGCTGTGCAATTTGACGAATGGGGCACGGACTTTGAAACCAAATCGGACTTTGAAACGTGTTCGCCGCGTGCTCCGCAGAAGGGTCACAGAAGGGTCGCTGAAGGGGATCACCCTTTCGCTTCAGCATCAGCATCAGCATCAGCATCAGCCGTGCTTCTGCGGTGGAGGAGACCTTCAGGCGTCGTAGGGGCGGTTTATGATGAGCATGTCGACACGCTACTTTGCCGTGCACATGCAAGTCTCGCATGGAACACCTCGCCGTTTTAATAGACGCGATCTACGCTCCACAAACAAGGCAAGTATCCCCCCTTGAAACAGAGGACCTCATACTTTACGAGTCACATATAGGACCCGTTTGTAGAGCTCACTATTGTATTCTCACAGGATAACGACACGTTTACATGTCTCGTGCCTAAGCTGTGGTGCGGTTACAACGAGGACCTTAACGCGCCACGCCCACAGCATTCACGAGATGCATAAAATCCGCACCCTGATCACCCTTCTCTCTCTACCCTCATTCATCCCCACAATCACCCGTACTCATGAATTTTATCAACCTTCGGCCCGCTGGTGTCTCATCTGCACCTTCGCCAGCAGAGGTTCTGTCTCTTGAACTCAGTCCAGAGTGCCAGTCTCTTTCATCTGCAGAAGCAGAAGCGGAGATTCGGTCCCCTCCCCACGATAACTGGGAACCAGTCGACATCTCCTCAACTGAATATGCCCGTCGGCGCAGGGAATTGATGAAACTCATTAGCGACCTGCGGTCATTGGGGCAAGTTGGACACCGCATTGCCCCTTTCTGTCATTGACCTTTCCACAGTGGTGAGACAGTCCTTGATCTTCCTTCGATCGTGGTTATCGGTGGCCAGTCCGGTATGTCTTGATGTTGTGAGAGTTGAGTTCGACTCCGCTCTCAACTCACCATGACCTCTTCAGCCGGAAAGAGTTCCCTGGTTGAAGCAGTCAGTGGTGTAAGTCACACCGAGCATCATCGATCCACAGAGGACGCTTGACAGTCCATCTAGGTCAGTGTTCCCCGCGATAGTGGGACTTGTACTCGGTATGTCTAACTCGACCTAGTTTGTTATGTTCCTCATCTTCTGGATAGATGCCCGACAGAATGCACAATGTCGAGTAACGCGATAACTTGGTCTTGCAGGATCAAACTCCGGTTTGACTACGACTCATCTGGACGGTCTGCCGTGCAACAGAGAGAGATATCGTTCGGACCCTTGATCACCGACAAGGATGAAGTGGACATCTGGCTTCGTCGTGCGCAGGCAGCCATCCTCAACCCGAGTATCGTCCCAGAAAGTTTCTACAAAAGAAGCATACAGGACTTGAAGGACTTCAGCCACATGCTCAAGTTTTCGCGAAATGTAATTTCTCTTTTCATTGAGGACCCCAGCGCAACCGATTTGTCCTTTGTGGATCTACCCGGTTAGTATACCACTCATACATACATTTGTACTGAACATCAATACTGATCGGCTCGGCAGGCCTGATACAAAACGAGGATTTGGAAGTGCTCGAGCTGGTGCGGGAACTCACCGAACACTACATTCGTCGACCGAACACGATTATCTTAACCACGATACCGATGAGCGGTAAGATGTAGTGCCTCCACTATTCAGGAATATCTCTGACTACTGTGCACTTGTCTAGACGATATGCAAAACCAGTTGTCTGTAAGACTGGCAAGAGAAGCCGATCCCTATGGAGATCGCACCATAGGTATGTCGGTACTTGAAGATGGGCACTCGTCTTTCACAAGGATTTCTCTTAGGAATCCTCACGAAACCTGATACGCTTGGTTCTGGCGCCGTCATTGCTAAGAGATTTTGGCTCGATGTCATCGAAGGGCGTCGGCACCGATTAAAGCACGGATATTATTGTGTTCGTCTCCCTGACGATAGTCAGCGTGCAGAGGGTCTCTCGAAATCAGCTTTCCAGCGCATTGCCGCAGAGTATTTCGACACGACCTCACCTTGGAGCGAGGTTACTAATCGTGGGCGTTTTGGGATCCCTGCGTTCGTGTCAGACATTAGCATCTTGCTCGTCAAGCACATCAACAAAGTGTACGTAGCAACTATGGTACACTTGGGTATTTCCCTGGACTCAACGAGGTCTGGTACAGCATACCACAGCTCCGAGAAGATGTTGAGCGATTACTCAACGCTTGCCTGAAGGATATTAGTACTCTACCGAAGCCATTGGAAACTGATCCGCAGATCGAAGTGCTCGTGAGAGTCAACGCGTTTTGCGATACTTTCAAAGCCATCGTCTCTGGTTCTAGTTCGGACAAGAACCTTGCGCAACGAAATCGGGCGCTCTATGCTACATTCGCTCAAAACATCCGAAGAACTCGTCCAGATTTTCGTCCTTTTGAACTCCCTATGAGCTATTCTCCGATCTATGATCTCGAGCCCGGTGAAATCGATATGGTTCAAGATGACGAGGAAGAAACAAAAGAAACCATAGAACCGGATGATGGCCCTTCTTGGAGTGTCCCGGAGTCCGTCCTGTTCCCTTCATTGATTTCCCCTCCTGATACATATAGCTTTTGTAGGCCCGTTCAAGTGCCTCAAAAATCCGCTGGAGGTAAGAAAAAGGGACACATCTCGAAAGCGCGCAGCAGTGAATCCCCTAGTACCGTGGTGTCTGTTCTGTTTTCATTGTAGGCTTCTCTCTTTTTGACCCATATGTTTATAGGGTGGTTCCGACAATCAAAAAGCCCATTGTGGTCAAGAAAAATAGGCCGCAGACCATGGGAGTGCTGGATATTCGCAAGACCATCACGGGGTCCGCTTAATTCACTTTTATTACTGGGTACACATTCTAACACAACGTCTATAGTTCGATTGCATGGGAACTTCCTGGCAATATTCCGTATGAGGCCAAGACGCGTCTTATCAACCAGTTCACGACGCTGTGGTCTGAACCCGCGGAGAGGTGTCTGACGTCCATATATGATGTGCTCGAAGACGCCATTCAGCAGTTCGTTGGTATACACTTTGGCCGGTTCAAGGTCCTGCAGGAGTTGATCTCGTACGTTGTTGATAATATCCCTATGAAGGTCTGATGGAGACCCTAACCCATCCGCAGAGAGCTCATCCGCCCGGATATTGAAGAACATAAGCAGAAATCACTTGTTGCGGTCAAGGAGACTCTGGGACTCGAGACAACCCTCACCTACACTCAAAACCTGAAAGACTTCGAGAAACTTCGCGAGAAATGGCTGGCCAAGTATCGGTATGCCCGCAGGCACCCTGGAGAATACTGGGCTTCTAACCCAGACGGCACGAATCCGGGCTTCCCCGACAACTCCTACGTATCATCGGCAGAACAGAATGCCTTGAGCTATTTGTCTCAAGCCGGATATACAAACCTCAATAAGGAAGATTTGACCCGCCTATCTCGTCCAGACGAATTCGAAGATGAGCTGATCGTCATGGCGGACGTGCGCGCATACTTTACCATCGCATGCAAGGTAGGGAGATATCCGGCGAACAAAAGTGATGAGAGGCTGAGACAACAGTCATGTAGCGCGTTATTGATCACGTCCCGCTCAAGATCGAACAGTCCCTCCATCAGGCCTTGGCAGAGAGAGTGTCGGTCAGCCTGCTTCAGCGCTTGATGGTCGACACGACATCGACGGACGACTTTGCTGATCGCATGAGAGAGCTGGTGAGCGAGGACCCCGCCACTGAAGCGAAACGGATCCGGCTGGACGCATCGCGCACCCGTCTGATGCAGATGAGAAGAAAGATTGTTGGCTTTACCGTGTAAATGGTGTACACTGCGAATCTGGTGTCGCGCTTTTTGTCATGTTCCATCCAAGTTTGTGTACGATAACTGTGAAGGTTACTTGATGCTTTAGACTGAGGGTCTACATTCATCTAGGCGAGGTAGATAGTGATTACTGAAATGAAATGTCATAGTGTGCAGTGTCTGACGGACTGGCAGCCGACGGGTAAAACGTATGTACGCGAGGGCACGCATGCGGTTGG
Source organism: Pulveroboletus aff. viridisquamosus (assembly GCA_038088935.1). Classification (NCBI taxonomy): domain Eukaryota; kingdom Fungi; phylum Basidiomycota; class Agaricomycetes; order Boletales; family Boletaceae; genus Pulveroboletus; species Pulveroboletus aff. viridisquamosus. The sequence continues at coordinate 28,544 of JBBPJW010000210.1, forward strand.
GGGGGGGTTCGTCGACACCCGTTGACCTGAAGAGACGGAGTAGGGGATACTTGGGGAACTCGACATCGCTGCACGGCAGGTTGAAGAGCTCCGGTATATGCCGCTACGAGAGGAGTACCAAAAAGAAGGAACAAGAGTCGGAAAACAACTCGTCGTGTTCCGACAACCACGACACATCTCGACGGAGCGACTTATCGAGACGATGCCATACGTAGGTAGCAATGCCATGCTCAACCCGTCTGTTGTGCGCAGCAACGGGATGGCCGAGTAGCGGTCATGGATATGTAAATATTGCGCACGAGCAAAGCAAAGGACCGAGTGGTATAGCCGGGCGGGTCATGACCAGCACGAAGAACGGAGAGGTACGTATCTAGGACGATGCGACGAACGTCCCGTGCCTTACCGACGGAATCAAGACTCTGGGCTTCAGTCATCAATCGGTGGAGTGGCGTTACTACGGTCCGTTTTGCGCGGGTGGTGGACATTTACGTTGGGACTCATCAGTCCTATCGCGTCGAGTCATACGATTTCGTGTACCAGCACGATATCACTGGCCCTTCCCCTGCTCAAACCACCTAGCGCAATGGCAGTAGACGTGCTCTCCAGAGTGCTGGCGAGGCTGCAAAACCTTCCGTCGATGTCCCTGCCGACTGACTACCCAAGACCAGTCGGGACCAACAAACAGGTCGAAGCTGCCCACATAGCCGATCTTCCCGAACAGGCGTCGCTCGCCTTGCTTAAGCTCGTTCTCCAATCCGACAATGGTGACGCAGAAGACGATGATGCACAAAAGACCGCCAGTAGTCCCTCTGCGTTCCATCTCCTCCTCGCCGCTTTCACTGTTTTGTTACATCGCTACACCGGTGACACCGACATCATCATCGGTTCTTCTTCGGCTGCAGCCAGTGCACCTCTGGTCCTGCGGCTAGCCATCGATCCGTCTGATACTTTTTCTTCCATCGTCCGGCGCGTCCAGCTCGTCGAGAAGGAGGCTGACGCTGACGTACTCCCCTATGAAACCATCCTCCAAGCCCTCCGCAAGGGCAAGGAAGACACGTTGGAAAACACTCGCCCACTCTTTCGTGTTCGTTTCTTTGACGAGACCGACCAACCTCGTGAAAATTTCATTCATTCGACCAGTCTGACTACCGACCTCACTGTCTTTGTCACCCGCCCCCCCGCGACTACTCGTTCCTCTCTTGCTCCCCGCATAGCACTCCGCATACTCTACAATTCTCTGCTCTTTAGCCCCGGTCGTATCTCTTTCATCATCGATCAGCTCTCAGTGTTACTACGAAAAGTCTCTGCAAACCCTTCGGCCCTCGTAGGAACAGTGCCCCTGTTGACTAACGGCCAAAAGGTCCATCTTCCCAACCCGATTGCGGACCTTCATTGGTGTGACTGGAAAGGGGCAATAACAGATGTTTTCTCGCGCAATGCAATCCGCTGGCCAGACCGGCCGTGTGTGATTCAGAGCCTTTCCTTCATAACTCCCGATGGGTTACAAGACACACGCACCTATACATACGGTGATATCAGAGGGGCATCGAATATCCTTGCACATCACCTTCTGCAAGGAGGTATCAAACGGGAAGAAGTCGTGATGATCTACGCATATCGGAGTGTGGAGCTTGTCGTCGCCGTCATGGCAGTCCTTAAAGCCGGGGCAACGTTTTCTGTCATTGGTGTGTTTTTCTGTTGTTCCTGACGTCGAGCGTGTAAATCACATGCTGCCTGCCAGACCCTGCGTACCCTCCGTCGCGGCAACAGGTATACTTACAAGTTGCTCAGCCTCGCGGACTCATCGTCCTATCTGGGGCAGGGAGGATCGGGCCCAGCGTTCGAGAGTTCCTCTCAAACAACCTCAAGATTCGCGTCGAAGTCCCTGCGCTCGAGTTCTCGCGCGCGGGTGGAGTTCTTGGCGGAATTGTCAATGGGGTTGACGTGCTCAGTTCACATGACCACCTCTCAGAGACCGACCCGAATGTCATGCTCGGGCCAGACAGTATCGGTACCTTGTCCTTCACAAGTGGCAGCACTGGTATCCCTAAAGGAGTCCGGGGACGTCATTATAGTTTGACCCACTTCTTCCCTTGGATGGGCGAGAGATTTTTGCTAGGCGAATCTTCCAGATTCACCATGCTCAGTGGTATTGCTCATGACCCTATCCAACGAGATAGTGAGTATCACAGGTTCCGCAATGGCTTGGTCTCTTCATCTCCTCCTTAGTCTTCACGCCCCTGTTCTTCGGCGCCGAGCTGTACATTCCTACCGCAGAAGACATTGGAACACCCGGTCGGCTCGCAGAGTGGATGGATGCTAACAAGGTCACCGTCACTCACCTTACTCCCGCAATGGGTCAACTTCTCTCCGCACAAGCTACCCGACAAATTCCCTCTCTCCATAGTGCCTTTTTTGTTGGTGACGTTCTCACTAAACGCGACTGTCTTCGGCTCCAGTCCCTTGCCGTAAATGTCCATATCATCAACATGTACGGCACTACCGAAACACAGCGCGCTGTTTCCTACTTTGCCATCCCGCCCGTGTCTGTAGATCCAACCTTCCTTGCTACCCAAAAGGACATCATGCCAGCCGGTGAGGGCATGGTCGACGTGCAACTTCTTGTTGTCAATCGGTCCGATAAGAACGTTCCTTGTGCGGTGGGCGAAGTCGGAGAGATCTACGTGCGCTCAGGTGGCCTGGCAGAGGGGTATCTCGACACGGAGGCATCTGCTGAGAAGTTTGTTTCCAATTGGTTCGCCTCGTCGTCGGCGCCATGGAAGGACACGATACTACACCCACTGCAAGGTCTCGCTGGGCCTGAATCATGGCACTGGAAGGGTATCCGCGATCGAATGTACAGGTCTGGCGATCTCGGACGTTATCTTCCCGATGGATGTGTTGAGTGCATCGGACGCGCAGACGATCAAGTCAAGATACGTGGTTTCCGAATCGAGCTTGGCGAGATCGATATGTTGATGAGTCAACACCCCCTTGTTCGCGAGAACGTGACGCTTGTACGGCGAGACAAGGACGAGGAAAAGATACTTGTCAGCTACTTCGTGCCACTCGATGGTGGCTTACTGGGTGGCTTCATGAGCGAGCTCAGCGATGCAGAAGCTGACGGTATCAAGAGCATACCAAAGTATCGACGGCTCATCAAAGACATCAGAGAGCATCTCAAGAAAAAACTGCCCGGTTATAGTATCCCTACACGTGCGTCGACACTCGGTCGTGTTGGTCTGCTGGCTGACTCTCTGTACTTGAGCCAGTGTTCGTTCCTCTGCGTCGTATGCCCCTCAACCCTAATGGCAAGATAGATAAACCTGCACTACCCTTCCCGGATACGGCTCATGCCCATGTCACCCATGCCGAGAGTAGAACCGTTCCCAAGGACGGTAAAAAAAGGGCCATCAGTCCCACGGAAGAAAAATTAAGTTCATTATGGGCAGTGGTATTGCCCAACCCACCAGAGACAATACCATTGGACGAGAGTTTCTTCGACCTCGGAGGGCACTCGATCCTTGCAACCCGCCTCACCTTCGAGATACGAAAGGCATTCGTTGTCGAGGCGCCATTGGGGCTCATCTTTGCCCAGCCGACCATCAACGGTTTGGCAGCTGCCATCGATGCACTGCGCGATCCAGACTTTGGGATAGCACCCCAAGACTCGATTCCTACTTTGCCCACTTCAGTGCCCACGATGGATCGTGCGCAGAAAAAAATTATGCCTATCGTTGCCGAATATGGACAAGATTTCGAGCATCTGGTTCCTCGCCTGCGTGATTCATACTCGCCGCTACCCGTCGACATGCACACGCACGCTTTGACCGTGTTCCTCACAGGCGCGACTGGATTTCTCGGTGCATTCGTCCTTCGTGATCTACTCCAGCGTCCAGAGAGAGTACAGAAAGTTATCTGTCTCGTTCGTTCACCCTCGATCCAAGGTGGGCTTGAACGGCTAAGAGAAGGATCGACCAATCGCAGTGTCTGGGACGAGGAATGGGTGGAGTCTGGTAGGCTCGAAGTCGTCATCGGGGACCTCGGGCAAGACTGCTTCGGGATGAACGAAAGTACTTGGGGTCGGATCGCGGCTGAAGCTGATGTCGTGTTGCACAACGGCGCTTTGGTTTGTCATCGCTGTGCTCTCTCGTCAAGCACTTGAGCTCAATATGTGTGGACAGGTACACTGGGTTTATCCATATGAGAGACTCCGATCACCAAACGTGATTGGAACCCTGACGGCAGTCGAACTCGCTTCGACGACGAAACAGAAGCTATTCGTCTTCGTTTCTTCAACCTCGGCAATTGATACCGAGTACTATGTTCGGCTCTCTGATTCGCAGTCGCTCACGGGGAGCGAGCGCAGAGGTGTACCAGAGGACGATGACCTAGAAGGTGCGAGAAAGGGTCTGAAGACAGGCTATGGACAAAGCAAGTGGGTGTCTGAAAAGCTGTTACGCGAGGCGGGAAGGCGGGGGCTGAGAGAACACGTTGTGCGGCCGGGGTATGTTGTCGGAGATTCAAAAACAGGAGGTATGTGGTATTTCGTGCAGTGCTGCTCGGCTCACCGGCTGGGCAGTCACGAACACGGACGACTTCATATGGCGGATGGTCAAGGGATGTGTGCAGCTCGGGCTCGTCCCTGATATCAACAATACCGTAAACATGGTACCCGTTGACCACGTTGCGCGATGCATAGCACTCGCGGCAATTGCCCCCCTTCCGAACGCCACCCAGACGGTGCTACACATAGTGGCCAGCCCACTTCGGACGTTCAACGACCTGCTCTCGTCGCTGGCAGAGTATGGCTTCTCGACGCGACAGTGCGCGTACCTGGTCTGGAGACGAGAGTTGGAAAAGCACGTGATGGAGGTGCATGACAACGCTCTGTACCCCCTGCTACACTTTGTGCTCGACGACCTCCCGACGAGTACGAAGGCACCGGAACTTGGTGATGCAAACACCGCAGCGTTGCTGGCGCAGAGCCAAAGCGCCGCTACGACATGTACGGTACCGGATGAACTGATGGGACTGTATCTGGCCTGGCTCGTCGGCGCCGGATTCCTGCCAGGGCCAGGTTCGGCTGGTGCGCGTAGACGCTTACCTGTGCTCGAGGACGGCACGGCAACCAAGGCAGCAGGGCGGAGTGGTGTCTAGGACGCAGAGAGCGGCTCGAGAGGATGGGTCTGCAAGTTTTTGTACATGTTGTAAGACGAGGAGCAGAATGGAGGCGGGCGTGCAGCGTTGTGGATCGTTTGGGCGGCCGGCCAATCAGGGTTCAGGGTGACTATTTCTTCTTCTTTTGATATTCTGCTGCATGTTCATAAATTTCAAACTCAGCCGAGATCTTTCCCAGTTGCCGGCGATGAAAATCTTATCGGGAATTTGTCACGTCGTTTCGTCAACGTGACAGTGCGCGTGCGCTTTCCATTCTCGACCTGTCACGCTCCCTATGAACGGACCAGTCACACCTCTGACGGCACCAAACCGGCTGCCTCATCCGTACCGTACCTCTCATGAAACTCTATAAATTGGTCGGCACTTGCAGCTCCAACTTCTCCAGACTACCTTCCAATGTCTGTCGGGACGGAAACGGAAAAGTACTTGCGAGTCGTCTCGCTCTCAATAGCCGGTTACGAGTCCGTCTCCGTTCCCCCGCCCCAGTCGTGCCCTCTCCCTCATCTACAGACAGCTACCTGATCACGATACCTGCCGAGCTGCGGTTTTATCGAAGTCAGTCCAATATCCTTCGCCCAAGGTATCAGGTCTCGTCCACTCGTCCCTTCTTCTGACGACTGACCGTCAGCCTTGTAGCCTGGGATGCGTTCTTTTCGTCCTTATCCGGTGAGTCCCGCATGCTTCAGAGCTTCCTAGCTTCCTCCCTTGTCTGACCGAGCGAGCAGCTATGTTAGCATCATAGTCATGGTCGTCAGCAATTATGGTGTTCTCGCCTCGTCGTTCACTGTCGAGTCATGTAGTCACTACTTTCTCGTCGCGCCCTTCTTCAAAGGTGCGTCTGGTCTGTGATCTCACCTTTTTATTATCGCTCAGTCGTTCTCAGTCTTGCAAACGATGGTTTCGCAAGTTATCTTGGGTGTTAGGTAAGAGACCTCTGCCGCGCTTTCGGCTTGCTCAACATCCTTTCAAAAGAACATTCAATATCGCCCGGAGGGAACGTGTTGTTGGCATCGTCCTCGTCACAGCCTTTGTCATCACCACCGCAGTCGGTCTTTTCGGTAGAATCTGCCACCCATCTCTGCTGAGCATTCCTACATAGCTTGAATGGTTTACCAATATGTACAACCGCACACGTGGGCATTCCTGTTGTTTCACACCGAGCGGACTTGACTGACCATATGCACCAGCGGTCATGGATAACGTGAGTTCTCCCGGCTACATTCAAATCACTCACCCTTGACCCACCCTCTCAGGGAAAGTGAGTCCATATCAGGTTGCACTTTTATTAGCTGTTGAGTGGCCACCACAGCTGTACGCCAGGCAACGGCGGCGCTCATCAGACAGCATGGACGTACTACGTCGTAGCAATGGTCTGGGATACCGGAACCATGTTTATTTCTACATTTTATCTCGTACGATATAATACCATCAATGGGAGGTCAGTCTCGGTTGTCTCATCTGCATTTATCCGGCGCTGAATGACCTCCGCTTCGATCGTAGATTGTCTCGGTTGATTCAAACGTAAGGGTTCTCGGCTGGTCCTTACCGACACAGGATTGATGCCCCGAATAGGATGTTATATGATGGGCTCGGGTATTTCCTGGTATTGACTTGTGGGGCCGTTCAGCTTGCTGTCGTTCCTGTGCTGAATGCTCTCAAGGTGCCAATATTTTCAATCTCATCTTGTACCGGGCAAGTAACCAAGGTGTGCAGGTGTGTATCATCACGCTGTGTGGCGTTTTTCGCTCTTACGGTACCCTTAACGTGTATAGTCTGCAGGGTAAGTCTGAAACTGGCTTCATTGGATATCGTTGCCATCCGTGACCTTATTAGCGCATCATTGGGTTACGTGGTCACCTGGATAATGAGTCAACGGGTCTTGATTCATCTAAGAGGTGCGTTACTCCCTCCATACGCGACGCCCAGTTCGGCTGACTCGCTCTATTTAGAACTGTCTGAACCATCCCAGGTGGCACAGTTCGAAAACATTATACTAACACGCCCGCCTCAGCCTGTGCGTTCGATTATCAGTGTATTACGCTCACCGGGCGAAATACGGAAGACGCCACTCGACATGGAATATACGCCAGGTTCGGATCCCGACATGGAGCTGGACGTTCAGGTGCATGTAGAACAGTCGGTGATGATTGATTATGAGCAGTCGTCGAGGAAACGACTGACGGAGTGAACATGTATGCTCTCTGCAATATAATACGTTCGTATATACACCCACGATGCTCGCTAGTCAATAAAGATAATTGAAATCCACGCATCTTCTGATCTGTTGGTGCGACGTTCACTAGCGAGCTCGACGGACCGTTAACGCACCGTGCGACTGTCTGACGGTACAGCGGCCCAGCGTAAATCTCTGGACTGGTGCCGACACTCTATCGGCGAATAATAATATACGACCCCTAGATGCTAGAACTTGCCAATAACGACCATGTCTCGTGTTCATTTCCGACATTCGCAGTTGGGCTGTCGGTATGCCCCGATCGTTGACTATACACTATGCTCCACTTGAAGCTCCATCCGCGAAATAAACTCGGCGATGACGCTTCGTTCAAGGCGATTTTGGGTTTGGGGCAAAAGTAGATGATATCAGGGACACGGCGCGCGTAGTTGTTCTTTGAGGTCGCTGCCGCCTTGCACGTACCACCGCAGGTAGTCACGAAGTGCTTTGTCGAGTGCACTTTCAACGTCCTCTTCTTTCCTGACCTTCCAACGACAAACCCCTCTTCTCGAGTCATTTCTGTCCCGCCTCCGCCCCATTCCCGACTCCTCGTCTTGATACGACTGAGTTTTAACGCACAAGGTCAGACTCCGCGTCACCGGGACGTTTGGGATCTTGGTGACGTAGTACGACGCGTTCCCGGAGTGCGAACAGCACCCTGGGTCATTGCACGCGCTGGTGCCTAGGAACTGAGCTCAATTCAGCCAGCAAGTATGCTCGACGATGGATCCGGACTCGGACCGCATGCATAAAGACGGTGCATCACTCTTGTCGGGTGTTCGCCCAGATGTTTAGATGTCGTTTCTGGAGCCACGCTCGTTTCTTTCCTTTTGGAAAAATGGTTTCTGATGAATGACTGCCATGGGCGGTTGGACCTCACCTCGTCTCGTTTATGCCTGTCATGTGCGTGGTGATCTCGCGTGTGCTCATGGCCTGTACGTGTCACTACGAGAAATAGGTGGGTTAATGGTTAATGATCACCCGTGGCACTGCCATGAAAGCAGAGTGCGACCACAGCCTCTGACACAAGGCGGTACATGGCAACGTGTCGTCAAGATCCCACTCCTTCCCCGCGTTGCATAGCTCCCCTCGAGTTGCTTAGCTCCGTTCCTTCTCGCCTGCTTGTCTGACCGAGGGCGCGGCAATCCCCCAATACACTCCCCCGTCGTCTCTGTGTTTCGGGGCGTCAACCACTGAATACCCTGGATCTCTCGGAGCTAGATATGCATGTGACGCCCCACATGATTGTCACTTGAGGTGATGACTATGCATGGCGACCGTGCCCCTGACATGGCTTCTTTCATGTCACCGAGCCATCTCCTAGGGGGGCCCACGAGACAGGCATCACCGCAGTGTAGTCTGCACAGGTATCGCGGGAACGGGTACGGCGTGGGTCAGCTGTGCCTGCCTACACCCCATCGTGTTGACTAACTTTGTTGGCTTCTCAACCGTGGAGGAGAGTGCCTGATATGTAAGTCGGCACTATGATGATAATGTTGTGAGGTCAAACCTGGAGGGTTTCACACTAGAGCACAGAGGGACCTTGTAGGTACTTCTTAGTAGGAAATAACATTAAGTGTGCCATGTGTCTCACCTCAGTTTCGTATGGACGAAGACTGAGGTGCGGCACAGCAATGTCGGTACTCAGAATGGCTGCCGCAATTATGTAAGAAGTGGTCGGCGCATATCTCGAAAGGGGGAACAAATATCCAGCGGAGTGAGGGAAGGGAGAAAAGAAAAGCATGAGATAGCATGAATTTCAACAGATAAGACTGCGATCGACAGACGAACTGTAGTGAGATTGAAGGGACAACGTGTGTGGGTGATGAAACGCAGTGTCCAAGGGTGGAGACCCGTCGTAGCCATGAGTCGGTCCGGTCCACGAACTCGTTTCTCGTGGTCAGCGTGCTCCACTCGGGAGCGGAAAAATGGTGGTTCACCAACATCATCCGCGTTCACGATTCAGCCCACATGTGCTGTGCACCGAGTACGACTGGAACCTATATCTACCGCCAGTGCTTGAAGAGCGTTTGGACTGGATTCAGAGGTGCTGACGTCCGAAATGCTCTGTCGAGGATGCAAGTGCTTACACATCCGAGTCACCTTTTCCTAGCCTATGATACCTTTTGATCCTCTTTGTTCCTTTGATGCACTGATTGCCAACCGTTGCTGCATCCCGAGCAGTACATCAGACGCGCTCGATGAGCAGACCATCCTAGGTTTCGACTCGAGCTAACGTGACAGTGGTACACAGCGTTGGTATCTCGAAAACATCAGGTCGTCCACGACTGTCTCGGTGCGAATCGATCATGTACACGCCGCCCCCCCTTTTTTTTAAAATTGCATTCGCCTTTTTATCTGGGGACCGTGCGCTCGGTGGCTTGATGAGTGATGTGATGACTACATTTGCGGGCACCTTCGATGCGTTGATGCGCGCAGACCTCCTGAACACAGGATGTCCGGACCTCCCCGTTGTGATTGTGGTTCATCCAGGGGTCGGCTGGCAGCTGTTCGCCGTCGTCCATGTCAGTCCCCCCCCTATACGAGTATATGGCGCTATTCTTGTTCTGCTCGCAGGGGGTCTCAGGTCAGCACGACGACACAGATGAAAGAGGGAAAGCCGGGGCTGGAGCCGGATGGTGTCGGAACGGATGCTTTGCGCCCGGAATCGCTTAGATCAGGAATCATCTCGCAATCGAGGCTATCGTAGGGCAATGCCGTTCTCCTGTCGAGATGTGTTCAGCCCTGTTGTTTCGATCTGTAAGCCTATTTTGAAGTTTCGGCGGCGTCGACCTGACTTTGATCAATGTTTGTTGGCAAGAGCGTGCACCGCCCTGCAGAGAACTCAAATGGTATCCTTCGATTACCACTCAAAGCGATAAGTTGAAATGGCAAGATGGCCGAGCGGTCCAAGGCGTGTGACTCAAGCTTGTGAAAGCTTGCCTGCTAAGGCGGGTTTCTCATCTCCGAATGGAGGCGGGAGTTCGAATCTCCCTCTTGTCATCTTTTTTTTCAGCGGGATGAGTAGCTACTACATTCTCGATCGACGACGACTCTTCTCCTGCATCTTGACATACGACTAAATCCGAGTTTTACAAATCGCATGGGAGTGCAGGTTCCCTCATTCAGATGACCGTTCACAAAAAGTAATTACGTGACGTTGGCTTTACCTTCAGCCAGGCGCTATCCAACAGTTTGACGACCTCTTCGGCGAGGGGTCCTCCGGAACTATGTCCTCGGAGTCAGAACGCTTGTCATTGGGAAGCAAAGAAAGAAAACGGTGCGTACCTCTCCTTCAGGTTAGATTCCAGTTGCATGGTATTACTTGCGCCGATGATAATACGGTCTCCGGCTTCTGGATCAAGCTTGCTGTGATGCTGCAACCACCTAAACGCAGCCTCCGAAAGAGAGACGTTGTTTGCAGCCTAATATGGAAGGAAAAACCGGTGTAAGCGCACACGACAAGTGCCGTATGGATAATGCATGAGCAACCACATGGGTGAATGGCACTGACCAGATGAGCGTTCAACTCCTTGATCACAGGCAGTATCGGGATGTATATGCTCTGTAGCCTGTCAACGAGGATAGAATTGCTGGGGTCCCATCGTCCGCCGGTCACCTTTGTGTCTGCTTCGGTCAATATGCGTCCGGAAAGCGTCCCGCTCCTTTGTTTGGATAGATGAGCGAGCACGATCACACGAGAGAGTATGTCCACGTACGCCAGCGGACTGTATGCATAAAATCGGATTTGAAAGTGCCTCAAGCAAGGGAAAAGTCTGAAAGAAAAGAAGACGGTCATAGTTCAACTGTCCTCCATAGCTCCGTCTCGTGTGTCTGGAGGTACGTACTCTGCTTCGACGTTGCGCTCAATGACATTGTAAAGGCCTTGGTAGACTGTCGGTTTGATCCAACCGTGATGATTGGCAATGGTCACCACCTCAGCGACCTGGAAGCAAGGAGAAGCTCAGCTGAGGGTGGGCGTAAAAATAACGAAATCGATTAAGACGGACTTCCCAGGAGGTGAAGTTACTCAGCCCAAATTCTTCGCTGGTAGCACATCAACGAACACTGGTCGTACAAGAGTCCGACTATAGCGCTCACAAAGCACCCTCTTTGTAGAGGTCGTTCACGGCGCGGAGCGTTTCCACAATGGGTGTGTTCCGATCTGGCATGTGCAAGTAAAATGTCTGGATTTTGACACTTCCGAGCGCCTTGGCTGATGTCGCCAACGCCTCCTTGACTTTCTCCGCCTTGAGCCCACCAGATGCGCCGGGATGTACTCTAATGCACATATCAGTCGCTGCGCGATCGAATTTGAGTTCGGGGTATGTTACTTTGTGTCCACAGTAATTCCCTTCAAGTCGAGCTGGCTAATAAGCTGCGAGAGAGAGATGGCGGATGAGCACCCCCCAGGTGTGCAACTATGGAAGTTACTACCTCTTCGGAGCTGCCGGCACCATATGCGGATGAAGTGTCGAGTTTGTCGTGCCCGTAGCTGACGAACACGTCAACGAGTTTCTGGGCGTCTTGAACCGTGTTAACCTTTGCTCCCAAGGGAGGGCCTCGACCAAACTGGGCTGCACCCTACGGTGGACCGCTCTATCAGTCGCGAACACCAGTGCACGAGATTCCGGGAACAGACCAAGACCAGCTTGATGCGAGGAGGCATGACGACTGGGAGAGGGAGTTATCTAGGAAGAGGGGTATCCGTGGTAAGACATGGTATATCTATCTGATGAGTCAGTTGGCCCCATTGGTGCACGTGACCTGTTGTTTCTAAACGGTAGCGGACAAAGAGAAATACTAATTTAATGTGGTCACAGCATAGATATCTAATTGCTCGCTGACTCCGTCTCCCCCCCGATTTGTACCATTCGGCCTCTCCAGCCCAGAACCAGAGTTCACCCCACCAGACATGGATCGCTCCCCTCCATTCCGGCCGGATTTCAAGTATTCGTCGGCAGTTTTGCATATCCCTTTAAGGGTCGTGTACGGCGCTTGGTAACCGAGGCCTCCTTTAGTCGGGGGAAGACGGGCTCTAGAGTCGTCAAAAATAAGATGGACTCCCGTGAGTATGAACAAAGGGGTCTGTAGGTTAATGAGATCCCCGGTAATGGCAGGTATCACTTTAGCGACAGCACGTCCAATCAGAGAATCCGTAGTCGACAGCTGCGCTTTGGTAACGTAGAGAAATTCGATGATGCCTGAAAGTCCAAGCATGAGAGTCGGTGAAAGAAGCGGAAATACCGTCTTTTCGTCAAGTGTGTGAAGTGCCAAATAGACGTCACCATAGGTAGGCGGGGGTCCCGCATCCGTGACCGTGAAGGATTGCCCACCGATATCTGGGTTGGAGGGTCCTCTTTCTAGTTCTATGAGTCGCTGTTCGTAACATAGGTGCGCAAGAGCGCAGTTCTCCACATAGATGAACGACGATAGAATGTTCGGTACCCACGTCGGGTTGTACTTCCGCATGAGATAATCCCCACAGATCATGTCTCCCCCGGGACCAAACACACCATTTCCAGGACGGATGCAACCAGTCCTAAGCATGTTTGACCTGGCGGTGGGAGACTTATCCGCAGCGCGAACTTGCTTCTCTGCCGAGATCTTAGTAACCGCATAATTGGAAAAAAAAAGATCGTGCTGCCTCGGGAGATGGGTATCATCATCGTTGTACACTTGAATGAAGTGCGATGGTCGTTTTTCCCAAGGCCATAGCCAAAAGCGAGTGCAGCGGACAGAGACAGACGCCGACGAGGTATAGATAAGGGTATTCGCGCCGATTTCCTTGGAGGCATTGATCACGTTGACTGTGCCGCCATGGTTCACTCTGCTTGAACGGGAGAGTAGCACAATGTGACGTTCATAGAAACGAATGTTCGCAGCAGTATGGAACACCGTAACCTCCGGTTCTCCTTCCGCATTCGGCCAGGGTGCCTTGAAGGCTGCAGAGAGCGCGGTCGCGTCAGTGACGTCGACCTGCAAAAATGCGACCTGCTGAACGATTCCGGTCCGCAAGTCTGAACGAGTGGGAGGACGAATGTCTAGAATTCTAATCTTCTTTGGATCCTCCCCTCGTTCCAGCAGTTGAAGGACGATCCAGCCCCCCAGAAAACCAGCCTGGAGGGAAGATCAGTTCACCAAGATATAGGGAGGGTAGCGAGAGGAGAACGTACACCACCAATGACAATGTACCGTCGACCGGTCTTTGGGGGAAGGATGTCCTTCATGACGATTGGGCTTTTCGACAAAGCCTCGGCAGCTGCGCTCACTGTCTGAGGGGTGAAGCGCGTAGGTGAGAAAGCGAGTGAGACCTCGGTTGGAAGGTGTCCTAGTTTCTTATCATTAAAATAGCCATACAGAAAGATCAAGAAAAGGATGAGAAGCAAGCTGAATACTAAAGTTAACATTTTCTGTAGCTGAACCCCTATGCCGCTACGGTAGGAGGTGAGGGCAGATTCAAGGTGTGGTAGACACGGCACGGAGAGACACGCGTGGCACGTGTAAGGTTAGTCGAGGAACGCAAGTCAAGTGCTGCACAGCATGTCAAGTTGTCGCTTATTCTGATGTGCTCAGTTTTAGTGTCGTTCTTTACAGCTATCAGCCATCACGGCGAACCAGCATGGCCGCTAGATACCTTTTCCATAAGGACCACTCCGCAACTTGATCGAAAGCCAGTAGCTTGGTGTAGGCAAACCAACGAGACAAATTTTGGGGCTACTATGCCCAATATTACAATGAAACTCATTAGCACAATTTAGTTTTTACTGACCAGGTATGAATTAATAAACTTCAGGCTGGTCATTTAGGATAATTTTACAAGGCCATGGGAATGAACATGCATACTTTTCATCAGCTTTTAATAGATATGAAGTGCAAAAGTGACTTTGAATTAACATGCTCTGTTTTAGCCTTAAAGCATGTTATAATTTTAATTGTACTTGAATAGCAGAGAGCAAGAGCAAAGGCAAATACAGAGAAATCACTAACCTCTAAACAAGAACTAGAGCAAGAGTAGGGATAACTTGGAAGCATTAAAGATTAAGAGAGCAGGCTATGGGAAATTAATAAAGGTTAGTAATACAAGTGCTCAAGTTTAAAAAGACTTGACACTAGCCCTGCCACTATATTACTACCTGGATATTGCACAGATTTGGCCATGCAATGTACATAAGGTACCATATATGTTAAAAGTAATCTAGAGTAAAGGAAAAGATAAAAGAAATACTAGACAAAAAAAGTACAGTGGCTTAAAAAACTGTTCCAATATTTGCATGTTTTGCACTAAATATAATGGCTATTAATAACTACTAACTATCATCCTAGAGTATAAGTATATGAGATGCAGTACTTGCTCTTGACTTTCTATTGGTTTAATGATCAAAGCATTTGGTTATGTTTTGATAACATGGCAATCATACTATAATAACAACTTATTGGTTCAGTTTTTTTGACTTTAAATAGAATATGATATTTAATACCTGGTATAACCTCCCTTGGCCTTGATAACTGCTTGAATCCTTCTAGGCATGCTTTCTGTTATGTACTGACTAAGGTACCTTCCTAATCATGACATAGACTGGCATATAACAGCATACTAAACCAACAAGAGGGCTTTTTAAACTAGTGGCCTTTAACTAGGCTTGTAAGTCCTGAAGGGAAGTAAGAGAGCTCTCCAGCTGGGAGGCTGCTAATCATAGCACACCAGAGAGGGGTAAGAAAAGGGGAGTTATAACAAGGAGGTCAAGACTGGAAAAACCCTAAGTCTCTCCCTATCTGTATATATATTCAGCATTAGGGTACAGGATTAGTAAGCTACCATCTATGGCCACCAATGGCAGTAAGTACTCATGCTGATAAATGTGAAAGCATAGGGTATAGGGTAGGAATGAGGCAGTGGCCTCACAGATCAAGAAATATAAAAGAAAACCATATTATAAGAATGTAGGAGAATAAAAGAGAAGATGCAGGGAAAGTGGTAATAAATGAGGTGTGGCAACCATAAGATCAAGGAGATCCCATCTGAATCTCTGCCACAGATCAGATTCTAATTTTGATTCTTTAGATCAGATATTATTAGCATAAGATCTAGATTTTATTTAGAGATCTGCCATATTATATGACTCTTACCTAACATTGGGGAAATACTCTGATATAAATCAAACCTAAGCCTAGAGTTTGTTTAGGCAAGCAAGTCTCACAGTCATGTGACAAGATTGTCAGTGTTCTGCTAGGCATATAATACTTTCTATTCATTTTTAACACTTCTTCATAGAAATCCTTTCCCACTTTACTACCACCCTATTCTATAATTGATAAACTTCTGTAGATGTACTCTTATAACACCTTTCAGGTGTTATGCTAGGTCTGAATAGGGATTAGCATAGATTTTAAGGCTAGAGCTAAGAGTAAGGCTTAATAAAGGTTAGTCTTGAATCTAGAATAATGGTGCAAATGTAAAATGGCACTATATGTTCCTTAGTAAAGTTTGGGGTTAAAATAAGGATGCTGTGTTACAGGTACTCCACCTGTCCTGCCTTGATACTCAAACTTCCTTGGTGGATACTTCTAATCTGTTCTGGAAGATTGGTAAGACTTTTGGCTAGTGGCCCCTAACTAGATAAAAGAGAGAAAGTGAGACCACTACTCTTGTATAAACCAGAAGCCAGCAGCACTAGTAGAGACTAGCCTGTATAACCAGCTAAAAGGTCAAGAGAGCAAGACTGGAAAAATCTCAGCTTGCATCCCTGCCTTATATATTGCCAGTACATGCACACACCAAGTATAGGAGACCTACCCTAGACTATACTATCTATGGACACCAATAGCATAACTGGCTCTATTATAAAGAGGAGGGGAATGCATGGAGTGGATATGAAGAAGTGAGGCAGTGGCCTTATGAATCAAGAAACAATAATGGAAGAGAAGCGCACTGATTCTCAGATATGAAAGAGGCATGGCCACCATAAGGTTAAGGAGATTTTGTTATGGCTCAAGCCTAACACGACGGTCGCACATGACCGTGGGAACTGTAGAGCACAAGATGCGCTGGTCATATGATCAGTTGCACATGATCGTGTGAACGAGTTGCCTAATAAGGCAAACCCTAGGCTAAGGCTAAGTCCTTATTCAGAGTATTCCCCTTGCACAAAGGTATTGGTCACATGATGTGGCAGATATCTAGATGAGATCCAGATCTAATCTGTGGCAGAGATCCAGATGGGATCTCCACGGCCTTCAGGCGGCCTTGCCATATTCATAGATCTCTATCGGTACCTTCCCTTCCATTCTCCCACATCCTCATGGTGTGGTTCTCTTCCTTCCATCCCTGATCCGCGAGGCCACTGCCTCACTCTTCATATCCAATCCATGCCCTTCCCTCCCTTATTTAATATACTTAGTTATTGAGCTCCTTATGCTATTGGTGTCCACAGATAGCACATATTAGGGTAGGTCTCCTGTAGCTGGTCCGTGCATAGATACCAGCAATATATAAGCAGGGGATGTCAAGGCTGGGTTCTCCAGTCTTGACCTCTTGTGACTTCGGCTAAGCCCTAGCCCGATCTGAGGGCCGACCCCTAGTGGGGTTCCCCTTCAGCTCTTATCAGCAGGCAGCTCAGGTTTACACACAAGGCCTCTAGATTCATCCTTTCCCTTTGCCTAGTTAGGGGCCACTAG